>CM038465.1:25011347-25111347 GCA_021464415.1 Lonicera japonica | reverse complement strand
AAGAAACCAAGTGTAATTTACTACGCAAGTCGGACATTGAGCGATTCTCAAATGAACTACACCACAACGGAGAAAGAACTTTTAGCAATTGTCTTCGCATTGGAAAAGTTCCGATCCTACTTGATAGGATCACCCATTATTATTTTCACATATCATGCTGCATTGAAGTATTTGTTTACAAAGAAAGATGCTAAGCCACGGCTTCTTCGATGGATCCTGTTGTTGCAAGAGTTTTATCTGAGCATAAAAGATAAAAAAAGGAGTTGAGAACGTGGTGGCCGATGACCTGTCTCTGCTCACTTTTACAAACAACATCGAAGAAAGCCCAATCAAAGATTCCTTTTTGGACAAGAAACTGTTGGCTATCTCTACTCTTCCATGGTACCCAGACATCATTAACTATCTTGTATTCGACAAGATGCCAAGGTCATGGAGTGCACAAGATAGGAGAAGATTCTTAAGTGAAGTGGGTTGTTTCTACTGGGATGAGTCGTATCTGTTCAAGTATTGTGCAGATCAGATTATTCGCCAGTGCATTCTTGATGTGGAAGTGGATAAAGTGTTATCCTTCTGCCATTCGGAGGCTTGTGGGGGACATTTTTTAGCAAAGAAGACTACCGCCAAGGTTTTGCAAAGCGGACTGTATTGACCGTTACTCTTTAAGGACGCACAACATTATTGCAGGGCATGTCAAAGATGCCAAATACTTGGAAGGATCTCTAAGAGGAATATAATGCCACTCAATCCAATCCTAATGATTGAAATCTTTGATTGCTGGGGCATCAACTTTATGGGACTATTCCCATCCTCCTACAGTAAATTTTACATTCTAGTTGCCGTATACTACGTTTCAAAATGGGTGAAAGCCCAAGCATGCAAGAAAAACGATCACACATTTTTGATCCAATTCTTGAAAGAGCACATTCTTGCACGTTTTGGCACACTTAAGGCAATAATAAGCGATGTCGGTACTCACTTTTGCAATATATCATTTCAGTCCTTAATGCAAAAGTATGGTATAAACCACAAAGTATCAGTCGCTTATCATCCTCAAACTAACGGTCAAGCCGAGTTGGCAAATAGAGAGATCAAACAGATTCTGGAGAAAATGGTAAACCCGAATCGTAAGGATTGGTCGCTAAGATTGATCGATGCATTTTAGGCTTACCGTACTGCGTATAAAACAACTCTAGATATGTCTCCCTATCGCATTATGTACAAAAAATCATATCATTTACCAATAGAGTTAGAACACAAATCATACTGAGCAACTAAGATGGTTAACTCTGATTTAGAGAAAGTTGGGCTTGACCGTAAGTTACAAATCAATGAAATAAAGGAATTGAGAAGAGATGCGTATGAGAACGCGAAGGTAAGCAAGGAATGTGCCAAAAATTTTCATGATAAACCTATTTTGAGAAAAGAATTTAAACTTGGGCACAAAGTTCTTGTTTATGACACTCGTTTGCATCTCTTCTCGGGAAAGCTAAAATCTTGTTGGACCAGCCCATACATTGTTCGGCATGTATTCCCTTTTGGGGTTGTGAATATTGAGAATCCCAAAATTGGCTCTATGTTCAAAGTGAACGGGCAACGTCTCAAGCCATTTTTGGAATTCCCATTTCGAGAGGGGTCCACCCCTCTCGAAGACCCGACTTATGCCTAAAAAGTGTGGGTCGATTTTGTAAATAATATTCTTGTTAGTATTTTTTCTAGCTTCAGGAATATTTATCGGAGGTTCGGGTGTAATCGGGAATGTATGGACTAAGTTAGGGGGAGCAATAAAGTGAACAAGTGAAAGAAATGCGTAGGAGAAATTGTGTGGAGGCATGATCGATCATGGAAGCAAAAATGCCAGGCAGAAGGTTTTCATGATCGATCATGGGTAAAGCCATCATCGATCATGGTTCAAAATATGGGCGGCAGTGCAAACCCATGATCGACCATGGTTCAAATTTCAAAACAGAGCAACCCCGATTAAAACCCCAAATCGTGCCCCCTTTTCTCTTTCTTCTCCATTCGAACCCTATATCTCTCCCTCTCCTCCTCCCAAAACCTTCACCCATCATCAAAACAAACCCTCCCCTTCTAATTCAACCACCATAAAACCCCATTTTCATCCCAAAATTCCAATCACATCCACAAATCATCCCATTTCTCTCTCTAAAATCCAATTTCGAGCCCTAACCTCCCTCAATCTCGAAATTTCTCACACCAATCGCTTCCAAAACTCTTAAATCCTCATCAATGGCCTCTATTGAGCTGGTCAACAAACCCGAGGTTCTTCAAGCGGCGAAGGGTGGGTTTTGAGGTTTTTGTAGCCACCAAGAACATGATTGGTAGAACTACGCTTTCAAAAATCGGGCCGTGATGATCGAGAGGCTAGTGTTCATTGGTGCTTTGGACGATTTCCCACAAATGGGAGCATTCGAGAGACACGAGGGATGGGTACATACTTACGCCAAACAGGTAACCAATGTAATCTTACCTTGTGTCGTGAAATTGTCGCAAGTCTAGTGTGGGTACCCGATACAACATACTCATTTGAGACCCACGTGCGTGGGAGAACTATACCTTTCAATATTGAGGTTGTTAGTAGAGTCATGGGAATTTCGTCATTACTGGCCGATATTTATGAATTGCCATACCCAACTAGAATCCCATACCCATCTAATGATGAATTGGCCATATTTTTGGCCGACTGTCCAATGACTTGGATTGGCCCACAGTTTGATAGGAATAATTTGGCAAAACATTAACGCACTTTATGGCTGGTTGTAGCAAATGCAATAGACCCCACTTCGCACATCCAACACTTGTATTCATACCATGCTTATGTGTTGTATTTCATCGCTCGATATAGACCTTCTTGTTTGGTTTGATACATTATGCGGAAAATCACCAAAATATATGATACGGTGGCTCACAATGAAACGATAAAATTCGGTGTTCTACTAACCCATATTTGTTTGGAAGCGAGTGTCCAAGAAAGGGACATCGATGTTAAAAAATTGCAATGACCTCCAATTAACAGTGTGAGAACCCGCGTTCTCGACGCTTGAGGTCCTCGTGGGCGGTTATTCCATGTTGCTTTGAAAATCGATTTTGAAAAGAATAAGAGTCGCTAGTTTGTTTTAATAAACAAACAAAAAAGGTTTGTGTAAAAGAAATGTATTTATGGACTAAATATCCTCTTATACACAATGTATGCGAAGCAAGTTGATTCGAAGGTTCGGAGATTAAGTTACGAATTAGGAAGGTGTTAGGGACCCAATTCGCCTTTTTAGTCTCTTGAGTAGGATAAGTACGTGTTATAATTCAGTTCTTGCATTATATTGCTATTACTTTAGAGCTTTCCGTGCTTGCCTTAGAAACAGAAATTTTGGGGTTAGGATGAAAACGATGTGTTTCCTAGTTCGCCCATGATTTTAAAAATAAGTGTATGTGTGTGTGATTTGAAAAAGAGAGTTTGATAATAATAGATGTAATGAAACAAGTGATTTTGTAAAGCATTGGGCTTTTCGAAAACTGATTTGATTTGGAATCTTATATTCGATATTATATGAGGCGAGTTGACCGATCGTGTACCATAGTTTATTGATTAAACCGGTATAAATGACAATAGTGCTCTCATAATCGACTATTTATCACATATACACCTCAATCTATGAGTTAGACTGGATATATAACAATTATCGATTCCTTCGTATAACAATGCCATTAATCCAGGCTTTTGGAAAAGTAAGAAAGTAATAATACTATTTTAGAATTGGATTAGGGTTTATTATACGCCTTTGGTTTTGAAAAACAATTTTAAAAAGGGTTTTGAAAAACTATCAAGTGATAGAAATTATGCAGGCAAGAATATGAATTATAAGACTGACGAATAAATAAAAGAAGAGAGAGAAAATTATACCTGAGCCTCCTTGGAGGGAGAGAATAAGGGTCTCTTGGTGTGTACCACGAAATCCCCTTGATTGTTGATGGAAAATATGAATGGAGGGGAGGTCTATTTATAGTCAAAAAAATGCTTGGAGAGCAAGAAAAAAGATTACAACCAGGACATTTGAAGCTTATCGCGAAGCCATCCCACCATTGGATCATGCTGATTTTTGGATATGTGTTAGGAATAGAAGTCTTCTAGATCGTGTCAAAATTTCAGGTCGATCAGAGTTCGGGAAGGTTTCCTTTTTCTCTAATTGGTACGAAGAGTTTGTTTTTTTGTAGGAAAGGTACTTGTTATAGACAAGGTCAATTTTTTATACGACAAGTCAAGTTATAACTATTGGATCATGATGATTTTTGGATATGTAATGAAAATAGAAGTCTTGGTACAAAGAGTTTGTTCCTACGTAGGAAAGGTACTTCTTATAGACAAGGTCACTTGTTTGTATGGAAAGTAAACTTCTAACCGTTGGATTTTCTTGAATTTCGGATATATTTTCTATCCAAATGTTTTCTATCTTGGGTCTAAATTTAAGGTCAATCAAAATTCGGGAAGGCCTCTATTTACTTTAATTTGTTACGAAGGACATTTCGACTAGAATTGCACGGTAGACGAATTAATTCTTGATGATCCTATGTCCGAAAAAGCTGAACTTTGAATATGTTCTTCCCCACAATAATACCTATCTACTGACCAAACTTCATATCATTTTAATTTCGAGAAGGCCTCCATTTGATCACCCGAAACGAAATCCCAGTTTTCTAAATTTTTGGAGATCAAACCGTCGGATCGAGCTAATTTTCTAGTATGCTACTCCTTATGAATATTTATAACAACCAGTAAGGTTTGAGGATGATCATAAGTGGATAAATCTGCTTTCACAAGTTTCCAAGAGTTTTGACGGTTTTCGGTTTTGGCAGTTTTCGGTAATTCTCGTAACTTCTCATTCGGGGGTCCTTTTGGCTTCCTTCTTTGAACTATATCACATGCATATGATATGTATGCATCTAGGAATGCTCGTGCATCCATGCATACTCTTTTTCCTAGAGTTCGAGATTCTTGCGGGGGTCGCAAAATGAGGTGTTCACAGACCTTCTCGGCCTGGGTTCTTTGTGAAGCAAAGAAACTAGGATGATAACAAGAACACATCATTTTGTGGCACTCACATGAATCACAAGTGATGTTTTGAAAATAATGCGATACAAATGATGCCGTGCTATGCTGTTTATCTTCGCTGGAATGGATGGGTGATTTTTGGACTTGTTTGGAATATATCATGTGCCTTGCTGTGATGTGTGAACCACGTAGAGGGGTGAGCCCCCTACTTTAGAGAAATGTTTAAACCGCGTAGAAGGGTGAGCCCCCTACTTTAGCGAAGTGTGCGAGCCGCGTAGAGAGTGAGCCCCTTCTTCAGCGAACTTTTGAACCGTGTAAAGGGTGAGCCCCGGCTTTAACGGGCTTATGTGCCGTGTAGAGGGTGGGCCCCCATCTTTAACGGGCTTGTGAGCTGTGTAGAGGGCGAGCCCCTACTTTAACGGGCTTGTGAACCGTGTATAGGGCGATCCCCTGCTTTAACGGGCTTGTGAGCCGTGTAGAGGGTGAGCCCATGCTTTAACAGACTGTGAACTGTGTAGAGGGCGAGCCCCTTCTTTAACGGACTGTGTGAATTGTGTAGAGGGTGTGCCCCTGCTTTAACGGACTGTGAACCGGGTAGAGGGTGAGCCCCTACTTTAACGGACTGTGTGAACCGTGTAGAGGGTGTGCCCCTGCTTTAACAAACTTGCTTTAATGGACTTGTGAACCGGGTAGAGGGTGAACCCCTGCTTTAACGAACTGTGAATCGTGTAGAGGGTGAGCCCCTCCTCTAACGGACTGTGAACCGTGTAAAAGGTGTGCCCCTGCTTTAACAAACTGTGAACCATGTAGAGGGTGAGCCCCTGCTTTAACGGATTGTGTGAACGGTGTAGAGGGTGAGCCCCTACTTTAACGAACTGTGTAAGATTGTTCTGTCAGTGATTCTAGTATGATGTATATTTGATGGGGATATGATGATGATGATTGATTGTATGTTGGCTAAGAATTGATGGCATGATGATTGATGGCCAGCCGGGGAGATGACAGTTCCTACTGGCTAGGATAAAGGCTGAGAGTTGATGATCTCTTAAGGATATGAGAACTCCTACTAGCTTGGATAATGATTGATGTGCGGGTTGATGATCTGCTACGAAAATGAGAATTCCTATTGGCTAGGATAATGGCTGAAGGTTGATGCTGAGGAGGTGAGAGTCTCTGAGAAGACATAAAGAGAGAGTTTTGGTGGTTTTTTTTTTTTTTAAAATAAGAACTTTTGGCTGGCTTCTTTCTTCTTGAGAAATGATCGAGTTACGTTCTCTCGGTTCTCAAACCTCGTGTATGAATTTTGGACTTTGCCGCTTGCTCAACTTTCGTGGCATTTTTTCTCTTCTCAGTAGGGTGCAATTATACTTATTATTTCCTAACTTCGCGAGAGGAGAATTTTTTGTGCCTGCATTATTTTCTATTTGTCGATGCCCTTATTCCTCCTTGATTGATTGAAAGCTTCTTGATGCAGATTAATTTTTTTTTCTTGCATGGTTAGCAGCCTTCCTCATCCAAGACGTAGCCCTGGGCCTTTTAGCCTAGCTGTCATCACTATTGGTGTGGCTTTTGCTGCCATCTTTTGCCCTTTTTTTTAATACTCTTTTGGCACTGTGGGATTTATCCTCTTTTTTACTCTTTCAATTTTTTCTTGTACCCACTTTGTTTCCTCTCACTTTGTCAAGTTTTCTTGAGCATCATCGTTCTTGTGATTCGAGAATGTTTGCTTTAGAAGTTCGCATTTGACATTGTCGTGTTGTGTTTGTGATTTCTGGTCCGAGAACCTTTGAAAGCGTATCTTAAAGACTTTTTTAAAAAATAAAAAGCTAGGCCAAAAAGCCCTTGTTGCGGGGCTTGTACCTTACGTATCAGTTGCAAGATTTTCTCATTCCAGACTCTCTCTCTAACTTTCTCCTATATATTTTTAAATGGGCCTTTTTGGTTTTGGAGAGGGCTTGAGTTTTCTTGGAGAAAAGGCTTTGAATTCGTGCATGTGGAAAAGACTTGGAATTGCCTGTGAAAAGGGCTTGGGATTTTCTTGTAGAAGGGGCTTGGGATTGCCTGTAGAAGGGCTTTGGTTCGTGTATGTGGAAAGGGCTTTGGAATAGTGCCTGTAAAAAGGGCTTGAGATTTGCCTGTAAGAAGGGCTTTGGTTCGTGCCTATAAAAAGGGCTTTGGATTGGTGCCTGTAGGAAGGGCTTCGGATTTGCCTGTAGAAAAGGATTTGGATTGCCTGTAGAAAGGGCTTAAGATTTGATTCAATTTTCGGGGAGGATTTGTGATGTGATTTGCCTTTCTGGGAGGGCTTGCGATTTTGTTGTGCTTATATGAGAGGGCTTATGAAGTGATTTGCCTATCTGGGAGGACATATGATCTTGTTGTGCCTCTCTGGGAGAGCTTATGAAGTGATTTGAGTATCTAGGAGGACATGTGATCTTGTTATGCCTCTCTGGGAGGGCTTGTGAAATGATTAGCCTCTCTAGGAGGGCTTGTGAAGTGACTTGCCTCTCGGGAGGGCCTGTGGAGTGATTTGCCCTCCCAATGGTGTGATTTGCCTCTCTGGGAGGGCTTATGAAGTGACTTGCCTATCTGGAAAGACATGTGATATTATCATGACAATCTGGTCTGTGATGGTGGTGACTAATCGTCGAGGTATATACCAGGATGCAGTGGTGAAGCCTGTCTGGTAGGCCATGGAGCTTAGTGCTTATATATTCTTGGATTGGTACGTGTTACACTTATGAAAGTGTTCATGTGTGTGCACTATGCAAATGCTTATGCCATGCTTCCTTAAATTTTGAGTATTCGTATAATTCTTAAATCATCGCACCATCATTTTAAAAACTTGGTTTTTAAAAGGTTTTAAATCTTGAGTTGCCTGATTTATGAAGTATGTTACTTTACTTGAAATTATCTAAGTGTAGATGCATGCATGCAAGACCGATAATTTTTCGAGAATATAACAACACTAAAAAGGCAAAGATTAATTTCTGGTCAATATGTGAGTGACATCAGTCGCAAGAGAAATAGCGTGCTTGGTATTCAGCTGATCTTGCGTCACACTTCTGTCTTCTCTGCTTCATGATTCTTGGGCCTGTCAAAATTTATCCGCGTTGCTGCTTTTGCTCATACCATCATCCTTAGAAGGATTACCGTCGCTCTACATTTTCATGAGTGGGTGTGCATTATCTGAGACTAGCTTGATTCTTAGGAGAGGCCAGGGTCTTCAATTGCAAACCAATTGATTTCATTGACTTGATTTTAGAGTTTTTGGTTCTGATGATAGGACAACCATAGGGCCGTGGTGGCGTAGGTTAGGGCACCTTCAGTAAGAATGGTAAATGGAGAGGTTAGTCTTGGGGGAGCTGATCGGGTCTTCTTGTCGATACCCTCAGTGCATATACCCTCTACACCCTTAGTGTATGCACCCTGCACCCTCAACGTGTCTATGCTCTTCGATTTGCTCGTGTCCTTTCAGGAATATTATTTATGGATTGAGTTTAAGCATAAGCAATCATGAATTAGGCTACTCGGAAAGGAAAAATAATTTAATTTTATTAATAAGATGAATGGGTACATTGATAAGAAATTTCTCGTTCTACCCTTAACCTTTACAATTTATCTCCATTTCTCTCTCAATTCCCCCTATTTCTAGAACTGTTCAAGTGAATTGAACTAATGGTGTCTGCCTCTGCTTAAGGCTTCTTTCATTAAGGAAGGGTAATCTTCTTGGCATCGATCAAGTCTTAGATGGCATGCTTTAGGGCACAAAAATTATCAGTGTTATGTCCTAATCCTTGGTGGTAAGCGTAGCATTCATTGGCATTCCAGCCATGGGGGATTGGGTCGGGGGGTGTACAAGGAGCTAGCGGTTGAAGAACACCCTCAGCTTATAGCGTGGTTAAAGTTTTACTTAGCGAGAATGGATGGTGCTTCTTTTTACTGTTAGTATTTTTCGGTCCTTGTCCTCGTGGATAATGGAAGCTGGTTTGTTGATGAAGATTCGAGCTTTGGTAAGACCGGACTTGATTGATGGCTAGGATAATCTTCTCATATTGAGAAGAGGCTTTCTTAGCCTCGGCAACTTGGGAAAGTTCTTCCTCGGTCTCATTAGCTACATGCATTAAGGCCTTGTATCTATCAAAGTATTGGTGACCCATACCGCTTCGGATCTTGGGCTTGAAGTTCTTGACAATTATCCCCAATTGCTCTTCGTCGGACATCCTATCGACCAATTGGGATGCTAACTCCCTCCAGCGAGTGATGAAATCGCTAACATTCTCGTCTTTTCTTTGTTTCATCATCTCGAGATTCGTACGAGTGATTTTGAGCTCCTTGTTGGACTTATAATGTTCCATGAACTCCTTCACTATACTTTTCCAGTCGGTTACCCGATGTTTCTCTAAACTCAAAAACCAACTGTGAGCTGGTCCAGTGAGAGTTTAGTGAAAACCTTGGGATAAGTGATCTTCTTTCAATCCGTACAATTGCAAGGTTCAAACATAGGCTTTGAGGTGCAGGTGAGGTTGAGTGTTCCCAGAAAACGTCTCGATGTGAGGGAGTTTGAAACCAATCGGTAAACGGGCATCTAGGTATAGAGATAGGTTTTGGAGATCGGCGATGTCATTGGCCTTTTCAGCAACTCTCTGGTTTAATGCTTTCATCTGATCTTTAATCATAGTAATGGCCTCATTCTCTTTGGCCTGATTGATTACGATTTTGGGGTAATAGTCCTGGTTTGGATCTTTATCGGAGATGGCTTGGGGAAGGGGTTGGTTATGCTCGGGGTTCAGCCAGGCGGCTTCAAGATTTTATAATGGTGGTACATCAATGTTGGTAGGGACCATAGGAGGTGGGGGGTTGATATTGGTATAAATTGGGAGGCAAATGTTAGGTGCAGCTACTGGGCTTCGGGTTTGGTTGTCTTTGGCTAAGTATGGATTTGAATTGAGTTGATTTAGTTCAACAGGTGTTCTGGCAGTGATTAGGGTATCAGGACGGGCTTGGGTGACCACTTGGTGATCCTTCATGATGGCCATAAACTGGGTTAAATCTTGGATTAAATAGTAGAGGTGTTCAAGGGTTAAGGTGCCACCCTCAGTTTGTGGGAGAATAGGACCAGGCGGCGAATTCGCTGCACGAGAGGCTTCATCATGGTTACCTTCAGTATTGTTAACCCCGGTTTGATCGATCGGTAGCTCGGTGTTGGGACGACGAGGCATGATCGATGGTGAGTCTGATCTCGTGAGTCGTCTGTCGTGATAAATAATCTGCGTATGGTGAAGAATAGGGAGAAAGAAATCGGGGATTAACTTGGAAATGAATATTTTGCCATGGGTTGCATAATTCTTGAAAAACTATGACTCGACGGGAAAATAAAATCGAAAACTACTTTTTGGTGATTAGCGAAAACAGACCGATAGCAACAACTTAAGAGTCCCGTGGATAGGTTTAGGGTAGGAATATAAATTCCCGGAGTGCCCTTATAACCTTCTGATTTTAAAAATCAATTTTCGGAAAATTCATTTTGGAAAATGACTCATTTTTTTAAAAAGTATTTTGAAAAACATTTAGGAAAATCGGGAAATTCTCTGCTCTTAAAGTTGTTTTTTCATGAAAATAGTGACCCAAAAATTCTCACTAACGGGTTTTAGTGAGGGATTTCTACGAACGGGGTTGGACAGCCACCGGCCGTACTTGCCATGCCAAGAGTGGTATGTATGACAAGACCTTTTGTTCACTAATCTCACGACTGACGGTCAAAAAAAACATGCATAAATTTATGTGTACTAGGCTGACGCATCCTATATGCAAGCGCGGTTGAAGGGAGTAAGGCTTAAGGCTCCCTCCTATTTGGCTAAGTCTTGCTATATACCCCAAGGGCGAGTATGAGCAAGGACCTTTTGATATACATTCTGGGTACGTGAGTGTTCTCGTCACTTGATATAACTCAGTTTGGTACTTGGCCAAGGAGAGTGGTCCCATGCGATTTTGGCTAGTGTAGACCAGTAAGGCCATGGCCTAGTTACGACTTTGGTCCTGATGTTGATAGGGTAAATCCACACTCGCAATAATGCATGATGATAGTGGGTGCGTGCAAAATAATAATTATGGAGGTTCATTATGATAAGCACTTTAGGGTTTGTTCGAGTACTTTCAAATTTTATTTATGAGAACATTTTCCTCAAACAATTATTACAAATAAAAAAGAAATAGGGTATCCACCTAAATCGTATCTATGTTATCTTAAAAATAAGGCCGAAAAAGAAAGCATGCAAACATAATCAATTATCCACACATATTCTACTCTTGTTTAGAGTCTAATCCTCTTAAAAAATCCCCAGCAGAATCGCCACTGTGAGAACCCGCATTCTCGACGCCCAAGGTCCTCGTGGGCGGCAATTCCGTGCTGCTTTGAAAATCGATTTTGAAAAGAATAAGAGTAGCCAGATTGTTCTACTAAACAAACAAAAAAGGTTTGTGTAAAAGAGACGTATTTATAGACTAAATATCTTCTTATACACAATGTATGCGAAACCAATTGATTTGAAGGTTCGGAGATTAAGTTACAAACTGGGAAGATGTTAGGCACCCAATTCGCCCTTTTAGTCTCTTGAGTAGGATATGCGCGTGTTATAATTCAGTTTTTGCATGCTATTGTTATTACTTTACCGCTTTCCGTGCTTACCTTATAAACCGGGATTTCAGGGTTGGGATGAAAACAATGTGTTTTCTAGTTCGCCCATGATTTTAAAAATAAGTGTGTGTGTGTGTGTGTGATTTGAAAAAAATAGTTTGATAATAATAGATGCAATGAAACAAGTGATTTTGTAAAGCATTGGGCTTTTCGAAAACTGATTCGATGTGGAATCTTATATTCGATATTATATGAGGCGAGTTGACCGATCGTGTACTATAGTTTATTGATTAAACTGATATAGATGGCAATAGTGCTCTCATAATCGAGTATTTATCACATATACACCTCAATCTATGAGTTATATTGGATATATAGCGATTATCGATTCATTCATATAACAATGCCACTAATCCGGACTTTTGGAAAAGTAAGAAAGTAATAATACTATTATGGAATTGGATTAGGGTTTGTTATACACCTTTGGTTTTGAAAAACAATTTTAAAAAGGGTTTTGAAAAACTATCAAGTGATAGAAATTATGCAGACAAGAATATGAATTATAAGACTGATGAATAAATAAAAGAAGAGAGAGAAAATTATACCTAAGCCTCTTTGGAGGGAGAGAATAAGGGTCTCTTAGTGTGTACCACGAAATCCCCTTGATTGTTGATGGAAAATATGAATGGAGGGGAGGTCTATTTATAGTTGAAAAAATGCTTGGAGATTAAGAAAAGAGATTGTAACCAGGACTCTTGGAGCATATCGCGAAGCCTTCCCACCGTTTGATCATGCTGATGTTTGGATATGTGTTGGGAATAGAAGTCTTCTAGATCTTGTCAAAATTTCAAGTCGATCAGAGTTCAGAAAGGTTTCATTTTTCTCTGATTGATACGAAGAGTTTGTTTCCGCGTAGGAAAGGTACTTGTTGTAGACAAAGTCACTTTTTTGTACGACAAGTCAAGTTTTAACTGTTGAATCATGATGATTTTTGGATATGTATTGAAAATAGAAGTATTCTAGACCCTGTAAAAATTTGAAGACAATCGGAGTTCTGGAAGGATTCGCTCTTTTCGGATTGGTACAAAGAATTTGTTCCCATGTAGGAAAGGTACTTCTTGTAGACAATGTCACTTGTTTGTATGGAATGTAAACTTCTAACAGTTGGATTTTCCTATATTTTTGACATGTTTTCTATCCAAATGTTTTTTATCTTGTGTTCAAATTTGAGATCGATCAGAATTTGGGAAGGCATCTATTTACTTTATGTGCTACGAAGGACATTTCGACTAGAATTGCACGATAGACGAATTGATTCTTGATGATCCCGTGTCCAACAAAGCTGAACTTTGAATATGTTCTTCCCCATAATAATACCTATCTACTGACCAAACTTTATATCATTTTAATTTTGAGAAGGCCTCCATTTGATCACCCGAATGAACTCCCGGTTTTCTAAATTTTCAGAGATCTGACCGTCGGATCGAGCTGATTTTCGAGTATACTACTCCTTATGAATATTTATAACAACCATTAAGGTTTTAGGATGATCAAAAATGGGTAAATCTGCTTTCACAAGTTTCCAAGAGTTTTGACGGTTTTTAGTTTTGGCAGTTTTTGGTAATTCTTGTAACTTCTCATCTGGGGGTACTTTCGGCTTCCTTCTTTGACCCGTATCACATGTGTATGGTATGTATGCATCTATGAATGCTCGTGCATGCATGTGTGCTCTTTTTCCTAGAGTTCGGGATTCTTGCGGGGGTCGCAAAATAAGGTGTTCACAAACAGATCCATCCAATTAAGCTAAAGCTGCCGGCCAATGAGAAACCAGCCAAGTTCTTCTGCCGCACCCCCAATGGTTGATCCAGAAGAGGAAGAAGCTTCGGAAGAGGCGGGACTCGATGCTTCGGGTCCTTCGAGGCATTGCCGTAGGGCAAGTTCGGGGCCAGTAGACAGCAACATGGAGTTGATTCGAGCCTAGTTTGAGCTGGTGAATGAAGTGATGCAAACCGGGTTTGCTGGCCTCAATGAGAGAGTTGAGATTCTTGCACAGCGCCAGGACAGGTTGGAGGAGGACATTGCAACTTGGGTCAAAGCTCGAGTTGAGGCACAGATGGCAGCCCAGCAGGATTTCATACGCCAGTAGTTTGAGGCATTGTATGGTCGTTTCCCCCCACCCCACCTCCCGACATGTCATGGATTTGATTATCCTGAAAACTCTTTAATAGTTATATTTATGCTTAGTTTTAATTTATTTTCTTTTGGGTTGTACTAGCATTTGAAGATGATGTTAACTTTAGAACTTTGTTTTAATGGTTTAATATTATGGTTTTTACTAACGCTAATTCTAACCCGTTCATTGTGTAGTTATTGTTTTTGTCTCTTCTTTTGTCTCATGGAAAGTATAGCCAAAGAAATCCTTCCATGCATTTCGTGTTCTCTTTCCATTGAGGACAATGCTTCTTTCAAGTTTGGGGGTATGCATTCCATTATTTTTACTTATTTGGTTCTCTTTTGTTTATTTCCATGAGTAAGAGATATGTTCAATTTTATTTTTTTGTGAAGTTTGAAATCTGATGAATGAATATGATTTGGTGATCAAATGAAGACTATTGTTTCATTAGCTTTTGGCATGAATTCTTTGATTTAAATAGGAATTTGAACGATGATCTAAACTGCCTTGCTTCACTTAGTCTCATATCTTAATATATTTTCTTGTTCCATATGCTAAATTGCGTCAGTTGTTTTTAATTCGGTAATAACACTTAGAATTATTTTCATTAAGAAAAGAAGAATTCTTGTCCAAAAATGATGGAAGCTCTTTCGAAAAGATCCTCTAATGGGAAGAAAAAAGTATAGCACTTTGTAGAACTTGGATGACTTTTATCCTAATGTTGACTTAAAGCTTCACTTGACTAAATCTTAAGTCTCTTTGTCTAATATTATAGATGGGTAAAGGTTACCATATAGAAAAGGGTGAATAGCTTCCTTCAAGCTCCAATGAATGAGCAATATAATGTAAAAATATTTAGTGAGACCACTGCCCCCCATAAAGATGAAAACCGCCGTGAACTAATTTAGCGAAATTTCCAAGTAAAAGATAAAGAAAATGCTTATAATGGAAAAATCTTGGAGCTTTTGTTTTTGAAAGAGTTCTCTCTTCCTTCTCGAATGATTATAACTCTTTGTCTTTATATTGAATTGTTTGATCCAAAGTCTAGCATGTGAGCATTGGGGAATATGGGATTGTGTTCTAAAGGAGATATACGGATTAGATGATCATTCAAACGTCCATCATTCTAGAGATAATGATAGTAATGCCATGTGCTTTGCAAATTGAAACTTGGAATCTTTATTATCATTATTCATCGTGATCAAACTTCTGATGTTTGTAGATATCATTTCTGAAAACCTTCACGAGATACAACTCGTCTTCTAAGGGAACTTAGAAGTTAACAATTTTTTTATAGCGTAGTGTTTTTGTAATTATATATTTTTTCATCTTGCTAAGGGACTAGCAAGAGATAAGTTAAGGGGAGTTGATAAACGCATAATATGGTCTTGCATAAGCTCCTTCTTGGACTCACTTGATGCGTTTGTTGCAATAATTATGCCCAATTATCTGCTTATCTCGAGATTAGTACTTTAGCGAGTTTTGTATCTAATATTGCCCCGCTAGGTATGCTTTTGTGGTGTTTTCTTTGTATTTATAGGAATGAAATGAAATGCCCTTCGAGGAATCAACCAAATGCAAGCTCAAGGCTTGCAAAAGTGTTGAGTGAAAAAGTCCCAGACCCATGATCGATCATGGGTAAAGCCATGATCGATCATGGCTTGCAATTCTTCTGGCAGTCCACTTCCATGATCGATCATGAGCATAACCATGATCGATCATGGCCTGGCGAGTATACCAACTACCTGCTCCTTTCAGCCTGTTTGGAGGGATTGTTGTATTGAGATATTTTCCCTTGTATTATTTTATTATTTCTTAGTTATTTTGTGGCTAGTTTAAGGTTAAGGAAAAGGGGTAGATGGATGATCTAGTTTTTACACATAGAGTTCTAGAGAGAAGGGAAAGCTCAAGGTGTGACCTTTCTTCATTTTCTCTTGTAAATTCTTGTTTGTAAGAATGATTTCTTCTATAATATTTGTTCTTGCATCTATTATGGAGTCGTCTTTTACTAAGGCTACGGAGGTGAATAGCGATATGATTTTCGGTAATTAATTTCTCAATCCTTCACTCTTCAAGCTTTTTAGGTATTTTCATTTAAAAGATTAGACTTTTCATGCCTTGTATGTTTAGTGCTTGTTGATTAATGAAAACAAAACATTTTTATATGGTTCTAAAAAGCTTGCAACTCATTTCCCCTATCTATGGATTTTTATTCCTTTTTGTAGAAATTACGAAGAGTTCTTAAATTCCATAGATGATTTATAAATTTGTTAATCTAGTCTTTGATTTACGTAATGATATTTTGAGTGCTTTGTACACTTTACGTGATATTTAGGCTCATATTGTGTCTTTCTTTAGTAATGATCGACTAGTTGATGAATTTATTCCACAAACTTCATTCCGTTTCATTGTAATGATTCGCTATTTAATTTCTATTCTTTTAAACCATGAGATTTCACATACATGCTTAATATAAAACTTTGTTACGATGAGTTTATCATCTCTACCTCGAATTAGCTTCATTGGGAATGGGCTGCTTTGCTTCACACCCGTAGTTAAGAGATAGATATGATAGCTTCATCTTTGGTGGAATTTTGTGGTATTCTCTCTTGATATAACTTCAACCCGAGAATGAGTTGCCTAGCTTCGCACCCTTTGCTATTGAGAGTTATTACAACATTCCCCATTTTTGAGATTATTGTGTTGAAATCTATGTTTGAGATTGCAATTACCGTCTATTGTATCGCAAGAAACTTCCAAATACCTTAGTACTTTCTTACTAATTTTCACAACCTTTTTACTTTACGATTGTTCGATTTCAAAGCAACTCACAAAACCAAAAAAACCGTAAAATATGTAATCCATTTCATTCCTTTTCAACTATCCATGTGGTTCGATACTCGGACTTCCGAGACTATATTACTACTTGACGTGCTTGCACTTGGGCCACCACAATGCGATATTCTATTGGTGTCAATACATTAAAGACAGAAATAATAGAAATCAAAAACACTTTTATTGAATTCATTATATTGTGTCAAACAACTAAGCTAATAGCAATGAAATCAACCTATTCGAGACCCATCTTCACGACATGATCCTTACAGGTCTTCGAAGATAGTCCTTTCATAAGAGGATCTGTTATATTATCACTCGTACTAATGTGATCAATTGACACGCGTCGTATCTAAACTTCTTCATTTATTGATAAATATTTCATCTCGATATGCTTACTCGCCTTAGTATACCTATCGTTCTTCACAAAAAAGACTGTTATGACATTATCACAATAGATTTTCAACGGCTTAGATATTGACCCCATGATATTAAGACCTGAAATAAAATTTTGCAGCCATAAATCATGATTTGTAGCTTCAAAACAAGCTACAAATTTAACCTCCATTGTCAATGACGTAATGACACTTTGCTTAGCACCATTCCAAGATACGGCTCCTCTAACAAAAAAGAAAACATAACCCAATGTGCTCTTCCTATTGTCAAGGCATCCCCCAAAATCTGAATCAGAATAACTAATCACTTTAAGATGATCAGTCTGAAGGGAATTAGGGCAGTAATCATGCATCGCATACACTAATTTACGCACTAATCTTAAACCCTAGGATCTATGCTGTTCAATAAAATCGACAGAAGACATATCTTATGTGTGATTTGATGTTACTAAAACGAACCGGATGGATCGAATCCTTCTGTTGTTGTCGTCCTTAGCGTAGAAATTACGACGCCTCTACGGTATGCACACACGAACGGGATGAGATCCTTGCTTGGTGTACTAGCGCCTTCTAGGGTTCTCACAATTATTTCAACTCTCTAGCCTCTCAATAATTTCCCATGACGGCCAGGATGAACAAAGGTTCCCTTTTATAAGGGAACCCTAGTGAGAACCCTAAGCAACAAACGAACTGGGCCCAAGTCCAACTTGGCCCGTTTTAATTCGTTTTGATCCAACTCGTTTTGGTGTGGACCCTGTAGGTTTTACACTCTTTGGCAGTATAATTAAAAGCCCGTTTTATTATACGAATAGTAAGTGGTCTCTAGTAAAACATTACTACTATCCAAAGGGTATAAAGGTCAAAAACGACACAACCTTAAATTGATATTCCACATATTAACTCCTTTTGTCAATCGATATCTAGATTGAACACAAGACTAGGCAAGTGTCATTCTTGTATAGTTCAATCTTTGTTTCTTGATCTCTAAGTATAATTAATCTAAAACAAATGACATCTCATTTGTGCATGGCCATGCAAATATTAATTACACTTATCAAGGGGCCCAACGATATCTCTCTCAATACATGAGAGTGACAAATCCCATCTTGATCAACCACATACCTCTACATAGTTCAAAGTATGCTCAGTCATCATCTTTATAATTACTCGATCAAGAGCAACGTTTGATAATGCCTGACATGCTAATCCCTATGTTGGTAACCATGGCGATCTCAGGTCTGAGGATAATACGATATCACAAATGGGGAACATCACTGATGACATTATGTAACACTCCTCGCAGTGTCCCCAAAGCGGGTCAGTCCAATACTTTGTTCCCTAACAAGTATCAGTATGTTCAGCTTGATATTTCCATATCCATGACTTGTGGAATATAATCATCAGCTGACCCATACTCTAATCATTATATCAATGTGATCCTAGGTTATTGACACATGATTAGGGACATCTAAATAATATTATTATAACATTACTAGCATCCCACAATCAAGTCACGTACTTGATGAACTAGTATTAATATATATTATTTACAAGATAATATAAAGTATGATAAATAAACTTTATTAATAACAATAAGCATAAAATATCCAAGTACAAATCATAATCTATGAATAGTCCTAGGACATATCTCTTTCACAGTCTTCTTAAATGTGAGCATATAGTCCTTTGTCCCTTGCAGGTACCTTAGCACTTTCTTTGCAGCTTTCCAATGATGATCATATCCCCAATATTACTTTAATATTTGCTAAGCATTCCAACAGCAAAACTGATGTTTGGTCTAGTGCAAACTTGTGCGTACAAAAAGGTCCCTTCGAGCGAAGCGTAAGGCGCGCTTTTCATGTGTTCCTTTTCCAAATCACCTTTTGGACATAGATCCAAAGAGAATTTATCCCCTTTCTGAAGTGGCACCTTAACATAATTGCATCCTTGCATGTTAAACCTTTCCAAAACTTTATTGATATATGTTTTCTGAGACAATACCAACATATCTTTCATCTCAAAGTTTTTAACAAGATATTCCTTGGTGTCACGCAAAAAACCAAGGTCACTGTTAGCAATAAGCAAATCGTCAACGTATAGTACTAAAAAAATAACTTTATCCATTGAACTTTTGGCATATACATCGATCATCTGTACGTTTTCCTTAAACCCAAAGTTGGAAATGATATCGTAAAACTTAAGATACCATTGATGAGAAGCTTGTTTTAGACCACATATTGTTTTCTTTAACATACATACCATGTTCTTATTTCCTTTACAAAGCCTTATGGACGTGCCATATAGACTTTTTCTTCTAAACTCCCGTTTAGAAAATCTATTTTTTACATCCATTCAAATTTATAAATTTTAATATATTAAGCTAGCTAAATTTGCTTGCAACTTTGTAAATTTATTTTGTCATTTTAACGCATTAAAAGAGTATATGGTGATAGTTTTAAACGAATGTTTTTTAAAATAAAATAGGAAGGTATAAGTCTTTTTCTTTTTAAATAATTTACAATTACCAAAGATGAGATGAGACTGGCTACTCTCGAATCAGATGATATCTTTTCTATCTAGGTTATGTCACTACACAAAAGTATGTATTGATAATTTGATATTATCTGAGTTAGAAACTATTGGTCAAAATTATCAATACTACATATATAAATATACGAATGATTTAAGTATTTTTCTCTCACTCTTTTTTTTTTTGTGAAGACAAGTATGCTATTTGATTTTAAAAAAAAAGAAGATTTAAAAATTTATATTTGATAAAATAGTATAACTCCATATATTTTTATATTACTATTAGTATTTCAAATAAATTTAAACTCTATTTAGTTAGAGTAATTAAACAAATATTTTAAGATTTACATTAAATAAAACACTATAAGTGTATAACTCCATATATTGTTATATTTATATTAGTATTCCAAATAAATTTAAAATCTACTTTATTTGGATAAAATAATTAAACAAAGATTTTAAGATTTACATTAAATAAAATACTATAAGTGTATAACTCCATATATTTTTATGTTAATATCAATATTTCAAATAAATTTAAACTATGCTTTATTTGATTAAAATAAGAGATAATGGGTTATAGCGCCTCGCTCCAAAATATTTTATAACTTTAAGGACGGACTCATGTTTAATAAAGAAAAATAATACTAATTTCATAATTTGGTTTTATAATAAGGACACTTTTCATAATATTAATTTATTTTAAGAAAAATGATAAGTGTTGATGGACAAATATACCCCTAATTAGTTTAAGTTAATGTTAAAAGTAACAAATCTCTCTATCTCTTCAGTTCTTATTTCTTCTCTCTCTCTAAAATCAAATACATTGATCTCTCTCTCTAAAATCAATAGACCAACCTTATCTCCGACCAACGATCTCACCTCCTCCTCCACCACCACCACCACCACCACTTGGATCTCCCATCGTTTCGCTGAGAGGATCGGAGCACCGTTCTCATCTTCTTCTTCTTCTTTTTTCTGCAGAGGTAATCATAAAACAGATATAACTTTTGATTGAACCGTTGGATCTAGCTGATTTTCGAATATGTTGTTTAGAAGACAAAGTTACAATATTATCACGTAAATCAAGACGATCAGAGGTTGTTTTGTTATCAAAATCGATCAATTTCGACAGCCCAGCAGGATATTGAAAAAAACAAAATTCTGATCGTAGCTTTTTTTTAACGAACCCTACATCGATCCATATATATAAATAAATAGAGTGGATGTTAATCTCATCAATTTTGTTATTCTATGTTTTGTAATGGTGCTAAAATCATTTTAGCACCTTCTGGCTGTTGTTCAAGCAGTGCTAAATGCATTTAGCCCTTCTAATTGTAGTGTTAAATGCATTTAGCCCTTCTAATTGTAGTGTTAAATGCATTTAGCACCTTATGGTTGCTATTTAGAAGATTGTCCACGTGGTGTTAAATGCATTTAGCACCTTCTGGTTACTGTCCAGAAGGTTGTCCAGATGGTGCTAAATGCATTTAGCACCTTCTGGTTGATGTCTAGGTGGTGCTAAATGTATTTAGCACCTTCTGGAGCGCATTTAGCACCTTTTGATTGCTGTTCAGAAGGTGCTAAATGCATTTAGCACCTTCTGATTGCTGTCCAAGTGGTGCTAAATGCATTTAGCACTTTCTGGAGCGCATTTAGCACCTTTTGATTGCTGTCCAGAAGGTGCTAAATGCATTTAGCACCTTCTGGTTGCTGTTAGTGTCATAATGAGACGTGAGATGTTATAAGGAAGGGGTATTAGTGTCTTTTTTGTACAGCGTCCTTAATTTACATGTCTAATTTTTAAATGTCCTTTATAATTATATTATTATTAGAATGAGCCCTTATGACCAATTGTCCCTTAAAATAATTAAACAAATTAGAGTTTACTTTGAATTAGGTGTTTCGTATAAGACTACTTTATAAATTCATAACAAATTTCACAACAAGGAAGCTATTTAATAGACAGTTACTAAAATTACAAAGCTTTTAGATGAATTATAATTTTGTTCCAAAACCCTACACAAATGTATGCATATTAAACTCTACTATACTTGATTGCTTCTAACATTAAAAATTAAATTTAAATTTATTCATATACTCTAAAACTTATTTGTTTATTTATAATTATGTTAATGTTTAAACCTGAAAAAAATGAATATACTATAATTGTGGCTCATTTAAACATTCATTTTAATTTATTTATTTTTACTATTTTACTATTTTCCCTTTTATATAATTTATCATTTATATAAGTGTTATATTATTGTTTGGTAGTTTGATAGAACATTTATGTTATACATTATCGGGCTATATAATTTATTATTTATATGAATATTATATTATTGTTTGGTAATGTGACAAAACATTTATGTATTCATCATCGAGTTATATAATCTATTATTTATATGAGTATTATATTATTATTTGGAACTGTACATAATAATCCACATACGTCTAATAGAATTAACTATCTATCACTTCTAAAAACTTAAAAAAAGGAAAAAAAATCTTTCTTATATATTTGATCAATACTATGTTTTTGCTCATATATTTGTTATTATTTTTATTTCATACTAATTGTTCAATTATTAGTATACGCGTATTCATTAATAGATGTAATGACCTTTGTTAAGCACTAAAACCTCGTGCAACGCACGTGCACAAAAACTAGTTATATATAAAAGTACGAATAACTTAAATGTTTTTCTCTTTTTTTATATAGACAAATATGCCCCATCTTCTTCCATTGAATTTTTTTTTAATAATAAAAAAAGGATGTTACAAATAAGTCTCCCAATTAGATTCAATTGTTATTAAATAAAGGCCAAACTGAATTAGATTAAAGATGTTGCAACTTAGTCTCCTAATTAAATGCATCTCCAATGGCATAATCAAAATAATAAGGATAACCAATGTTAACAATATTGCTTAGAAAATGTACCCAATGTTATAATAACCTCTTAACAATAAATTACCCAATAATCAAAACTAAAAGTACTTTACAATAATCAAAATGAAACCTTATTAATTTATAACCAATCAAAATAAGAGACCCCGTAATTTTTGTTATTGAAAGGAAATAATCATTGAGGTCCATACATTGTTAATTCTAATATGTTAAATAGATCATCCAATTTTGAGTATTTCATATGCTCTAATTGGATTCAATTGTTATTAATTTGATTATTTCATTTCTTTTATCGAAAAAAAAAGATGTTACAAATTAATGTCCTAAAGCAATTGCTTGGACAACGCTATATGTATTTCATTTAGCAGTATAATTACAGTGATCGAGTTATTATGACAGAGTGCGTATGTGTATTTGCTATAGTCATGGTAAGATATTTGATTGTCAACTTAAAAATTGTGAATTCAAATCTTGCCAAATAATTTTTTATATAAAAAAATAAACGATCCACACGAATTTAATGTATAATTAACCGAATTGAAGAGCTTTGGTTTTATAATAATATATAGATTACATGGCATATCTTAGAAATTCGAAAACTGAACAATGGCATATCTTACATGGCATATCTTAGATTATATAGATTAATGGCTTACTAACCAGGTGTATAATTTTTTATTTTTTGTTTTTTGTGATAATTTTTTGTTCATGTACGTAGGATCAATCTGTTCGATAACAACATGGGAAAATAAAAATACTTAATTTGAGTAAGAAGTTGAAAATTAAGTTGAGTCATGTAATGAGATACTCTTCATTTCATGCTTATTCATAATTTTTTGTAAAAAGGTTTTGTTCCTCAACCACCAAAAAAAAATTATTTATGAAAAAAGTCAACTATTTTCCAACTTCTTTACAAAAGTCAACTATTTTTCATGTTGTCATTAAACGCACCCGTAGTGTCACAAATTCACATACTATATTTTTGAACTAACTTTTTATTACAAAAGCTAGTTTTTGTTTGTGTAATATATTATTTATAAAGATATATTATATGTGTGTACATATTTATATATGTCTACATACGAGTATCACGTATTATTTTTGTTTACTTATTACATATTCGTTTAGTGTTAATAGTTTACGTTTTTATTTTTTTTATTTTTTAGAGAATAGAAGAAATTAATCAAGCTTCACCATGGAACACGAAAAATTCAATGTAATTCTAGGTTGAATTGAGAGTCAGCAAGGTTTGGTAAAAGAAAAGAAGAAGAAGAAAGAAGACAATCAATTAGGCTTATGATAGTGAGGGGTTTTAGATGGGTAGAGAGATGTCTTAATTTCTGCCATTTGTTTTGTATATATGGTTCTATGTCACACTATTTACAATTAGTTAGGCTAACCAATGTAGCCCGCATCTATCCACTATATATATCGCAAGGGAGTTATACTATAACGAGCGATTCCCTCTTTCTAACAAAAAGAATGAATGACAATTTAGAGGGGTAAATCGATGAATATTTTTATGAAAATTTGTTGAGATGATCTATAAAGTGATCAGATAATCTCAACAAAAATTCATACAAAAAGTTAGCCTAGAAGTGAGTGTTTTGAAAAATTGATATTTATGTATATTTTCGGCTGTTAATTTTTTTGATGATCATTTCACCCATGTCTTGGTTTAATTTTTTTATGAATTTTGGTGGAGGTGATCTACTCATAATATAAACCATCTCTACAAAAAAATTTGATTTTTTTTTATCTAATTACCCCTCCAAATAATCATCCATTCTTTTTGTTAAATAGAGGAAATCCCTCTTTATAGCGAACTCTATAGCAAGGTACACATCATATATAGTATCACATATTATATTTTTTTAGTTGTGGTATATATATTCATTTTGTTTTAATAGTTTACGAATCTTTTAATATTTTGGAGAATAGAAGAAATTATTTGAGCCTCACCATGTGAAGGTGAAAAATTCAATGTAATTCTAGGTTGAATCGAAAGTCAGCTAGGTTTGGTATAAAAAAGAAGAAAAAAGAAAACAATCATTTAGGCTTATGACAGTGAGGGGTTTTAGATGGGTGGAGTGATGTCTTATGACAGTGAGGGGTTTTAGAAGGGAATTAGGCTATAAAGATGGATTCTTTCTTTTTAACAAAAAAAAAGGGATGATCGTTTGGAGGGGTAAATCGATGATTTTTTTTATGAAAATTTGTAGAGATGTACTATATAGTGACTAGATAATCTCCACAAAAATTCATAGAAAAAGTCAACCTAAAAGTGAGTGTTTCAAAAAATTGATATATGTATATTTTCTGCCATTAACTTTTTTGATGACCATCTCACCTACTTCTAGGTTTAGTTTTTTTTATGAATTTTAGTGGAGGTGACCTACTCCTAATGTAGATCATCTGTACAAAATTTTATGGAAAAAACTATCCAATTACACCTCCAAATGATCATCCATTCTTTTTGTTAAATAGAGAAAATTCCTCTTTATAGTCGTACTCTATAGAAAGGTACCGATTATATATAGTATCACATGTTACATTTGCTGTGTTATAGTATATTCATTTAGTTTCAATAGTTTACGCTTCTTTTAATTTTTTAGAGAATAGATGAAATTAATCGAGCCTCACCATGTGAACGTGAAAATTTTAATGTAATTCTAGGTTGAATCAAGAGTCAGCTAGGTCTGGTAAAAAAAAGACAATCAATTAGGCTTACGACAGCGAGGGGTTTTGGATTGGTAGAGCGATATCTTAATTTATGCCGCATGTTTTGTATTTATGGTTCCATGTTATACTATTTACTTTTAGTTAGGCTAAGTAATGTAGCCGGCATCTATCCATTATATCTATATAGCAAGGGAGTTAGGCCATAAAGAGAGATTTTCACTCTTTAACAAAAAGAAGGGATGACTATTTAGTGGGATAAATCAATAAAAAAATTTTATGAAAATTTGTGGAGATGATCTAGAAGTAGAGCGATGTCTTAATTTCTACAGTTTGTTTTGTGTTTATGGTTCCATGTCACACTATTTATTGTTACTTAGGCTAATTAATGTAATCGGAATCTATCCATTATATATATAGTAAGGGAGTTAGGATATAAAGAGTGATTTTCATTCTTTAACAAAATGAAAGAATGACCATTTGGAGGGTTAAATCGATCAATTTTTTTATATAATTTTTTAGAGATGATCTATATAGTGACTAAATTATCTCCACAAAAATTCATAATAAATGTCAACTTGGAAGTACGTGTTTTGAAAAATTGATATATATGTAAATTTTCGGCTGTTAAATTTTTTTAAGATCATCTCACCCACTCAGGTTTAATTTTTTTATGAATTGGTGGAGCTAATCTTCTTATAATATAGATCATCTCTACAAAATTTTATGAAAAAATTCATCAAACTAACCCTCCAAATGATCATTTCTTCTTTTTGTTAAAGAGATAATCTCTCTTTATAGCCTAACTCTATAGCATGGTACCCATTATATATAGTATCACATATTATATTTGTTTACTTATAGTATATTCATTTAGTTTTAATAGTTTACGTTTCTTTTATCTTTTTTGAGAATAGAAGAAATTAATCAAGCCTCACCATGCATGCGAACGTGAAAACTTAAATGTAATTCTAGGTTGAATCAAGAGTTAGCTAAGTTTGGTAAAAAAAAAAAAAAAGAAGAAAGAAGACAATCAATTAGGCTTATGACATTGAGGGGTTTTATATGGGTGGAGGGAAGTCTTAATTTCTGTCGTATGTTTTGTATTTAAGGTTCCATGTCTCACTATTTACTATTATTTAGGCTAACTAATGTAGCCGGCATCTATCCCTTATATGTATAGTAAGGGAGTTAGGCTATAAAGAGGAATTCCCTCTCTTTAATAAAAAAAAGGGATGACCATTTGGAAAGGTAAATCAATGAATATTTTTATAAAAAAGTTTAGAGATGATCTTTATAGTGATTAGATAATCTCCACAAAAATTCCTAGAAAAAGTCAACATTCAAGCAAGTGTTTTGAAAAATTGATATATATGTATATTCTCGGCCGTTAGATTTTTTGATGATCATCTCACCCACTTTTAGGTTTAATTTTTTATTGAATTTTAGTGGAGGTGATATACTCATAATTTAAATCATCTCTACAAAATTTTACGAAAAATTATTCATCCATTTACCCCTCCAAATGATCATACTATCTTTTTATTAAAGAGAGGGTATTCCTCTTTATAACCTAACTCTATAACATGGTACCCATTATATATAGTATCAAAGATTAAATTTGTTTAGTTATAGTATATTCATTTAGTTTTAATACTTTATCTTTCTTTTAATTTGTTTGAAGAATAGAAGAAATTAATCGAGCCTCACCATGTGAAGGTGAAAACTTCAATGTAATTATAGGTTGAGTCGAGAGTTAGCTAGGTCTGGTAAAAAAAAAGAAGAAAGAAGACAATCAATTAGGCTTATGACAGTGAAGGATGTCTTAATTTCTTAAGTATGTTTTGCATTTATGGTTCCATGTCACACTATTTACTATTAGTTAGGCTAACTAATGTAGCCTGCATATATGGGTGTGGTTTCAATGGTTACTTATCTTTTTATCTATGGATGGTTATTATAATATTAACTATTAGATGAAAAATCAATGATTGAGATCAAATGTTATTGTAATACTAACATAATTAATGCACATTGGAGAAATACAAAGTATTAAATGCAAGGTTAAGTGGGTAACTTATTATTACCTAATGACATGACATTTTTTTTCTATTTAATTTTAAGGAATCATAAATTAGATATTCATTACATGATTTTGTAATTCCAATATAAGATATCCCTATTCCTTACCCCTACAAAATGGGTGATTTTATTTATATTGATATCTTGCGGTTAATCTACATTATTAAGTTAATTAGTATTGCCTACTAAATTAATCCGTAAGTGTGGATAAACTAACAAAACAATATTATTAATTTAATTTTATAAATATTAATTTATTAATGATTTAATATTAAAAAATAAATTAGATTAATAGATACATCTACTTTAATTAAATAAATAAAAATATGGGGCTTTCTTTAAAAGTACAAATCAATTACTCTTATTTTAACAAAGGACATTCTATTTTTAGGATTAGTTTCAAAGACAACTTTTTAATTGTTGACAAAATAAATTTTAATTTATTAAAAATAAAAAATAGTCATTTTCAAAATTACCCCTTATTAAAGATAACAACTGTTAAAAAATAAAATAATAAAAAAATATAAATAACAAAAGCTCAAATTCAAACTAAACGTTTCAAACAAAGATTTCAAATTTGAACATGTAATCGAAATCTTATCACAAAGGTCAACCAAGAACATAAGTATTAAATATATATATATATATATATATATATATATTTTATTAATTCTGAAAACTCTAAATTTCAAATTAATTATCAAATGATAAGATGCTACAATTTTTTTAAAAAAAAGTTTATGTACAACAAAAAAGAAAAATAAAAATACTTGAGAATGATGATCCTTTAAAAAAAATTAAAATTTTGATGAATTTTTTTAGAATTGTTTGTAGGCTCATTTATTTCACATAATTTCATAAAAAAATATTTTTTTTTGAAGAACAAAATAAATATCAAAGGTTTATGGTATGTTGTTCACAAAATTATTCTCTCACAAACCATTCCAGTGAAAGAAAATACTATTCGTATTATAAATTACAGTACCAAATGTCGTGCTAGCTAATTAATTATATGATCATGAATACTTTATATGATTATATATTGAAAATTTGATAAACATGAAATAAGTCTACTGTGATTGTCAACATAGAAGAATATGTTTATTTGATTCTTAAATATTTTTATTATTATTATTATTATTATTATTATTATTATTATTATTATTATTATTATTGGAAAGGGGTAGAAATATTAATAACATAGTTAATTGAATTGTTTTTTAATAAAACCCTTTAAAATTCTTTAAGGGTGTGTTTGAAATGTGGATTTGAGAGAAGATTTTAACGGGAGATTTGGATTTGGAATCTCAAATCTAAATATTTTTATTTGGTGTGAAATTATAATTTGAGATTTATAAATATATTCAAATAATGAGATTTCATACTTATCTTAAAGTTATAACTTTCAAATTTTAAAGATATGGTTGTTCCTTATAGATCCCAAACTTACAAATTTGAAAAAAATATTAATTAATTTTTAAACAAATTATTATTTTTATTATTATAAATATACTTTTAATATTAATTATAATAATATCACGAGAGATGACAAAGGGTCGTGTGTTGTCCAAACCTAAACCCAACAAGCTTATAAACACATCCCAACCCGGTGCAGTTTTTTTATCTTTTTAAATCTAAATCCGTCGCGAATAATGTACACATAAACCCACTCCTGCCTCGTGATAATTACGCTATATTATAAGGAATAAAATACTATAAAAGGAGCGGGTCGAGTCAAACGGGTTAATTTTGTGTAAGAATGAGTTCTGTCACGGTGTCAAAAAATAAAAATAGCTTACTAATCAACTAAATAGAAATTTTAGCAGAATAATATTTGGATTTAGAAATTAATTTCCTTGTATTTGTTAAGTAAACACAAAATTTTAAACTCTTGTATTTTAAATATGTAATTTTTGAATCTTAGATTTATGAATTTTAAAGCTAAATTCAATTATATATAATTCAAACACACCTTAAAAGAAAATAGAAAATAAATTAAAATGGAAGTAGATTTCGATTAGGAATCTAAATTAGTACAATTGTAAATTAATTTTAATTAGTGGATATACTTCTCAATTTTGAAAATTGTACAAAATTTGTTTGTCAAACGCAATAGATTGATTTTTAAACCAAATAACTAATTATTTAATACTAAGTAAGATATATTTTAAGTGTTATTTAGGAAGTCGTGCACATACTTTTGTATCTAATCAAATTATTAAAAGTTGAGCTTGTTTGAAATACTTTAAATTAAGAAAATATATTTCTTTTAATATTATTTTATGTTATTGTGTTAAAATTATTCTTTAGTTGAATAGTGTCTAATAAAACCAGTAGCATAGCTGTATGAGATGCTTCAAATTAATTTTTGGATTTTTATTGTGATATAATTTGTCATGATTGATAATAAAATGATTAAATTGAAAGTGTTATTGAAATAGTTGAGTTGTATGTAATTTGTAAACCTATTGTATAGAGATGAAAATTCAAAGTCAAATATATTTTGAAAGTGTTAGTTTTCATAAACTTATGTTATTAATTAACTATAAAACTAAACTGACGAAAACACCCATAAACGTTTATTCTAATTTGGAATTGAGTTATCCTAACTCTATTTGGCAAACGAAATCTTTAAGGAATCTTGTTGAGTTGAGAGTTTAAAACATGTTTTAAAAAGTGAATTTAATTTTTGTTGAAGTTTTTTTCAACCAATTCAAAAAAAGCTCGTAAAAAAATTTTAAAAAAATTGTCAAAATGGATCTTGTATTATAGATCTCGATTATTAGGTTTCAAATATTTTTTTATATATAATTCCGATTTTTGAATTTAAAGTTATGGTGTTTTAAAAATTATGAGAGAGAAAGTAAAGTGATTTGAGAAGTGTGAAGTAAAATAGTTGTGCATTAATTATTGTCAGTACCCATCAATGGGTAGAAAGAGAAGGTAACCATTGAAAACTCATCCATATATATATAGAGTAAGAGAGTTAGACGGGATTTCTTCTCTTAAACAAAAAGAAGGGATGACTATTTAGAGAGAGAAATCGACAAATTCTTTTATAAAAATTTGTATAGATGATCTATATAGTGACCGGATAATCTCTAGAAAAATTCATAGAAAAAGTCAACCTAGAAGTGAGTGTTTTGAAATATTGATATATATGTATATTTTCGGCCATTAAAGTTTTTGATGATCATCTCACCCTCTTCTAAGTTTAAATTTTTTATGAATTTTGGTGGATGTGATCTACTCATAATATAGATCATCTCTACAAAATTTTATGAAAAGATTTATCCACTTACCCCTCCAGATGATTATCCCTTCTTTTTATTAAAGAGAGAAAATCTCTCTTAATTTATATCGTAACTCTATAACAAGGTACCCATTATATATAGTATCACATATTACATTTGTTTAGTTAAAGTATATTCATTTTTGTTTTATCATTTTATGTTTTCTTTAATTTTTAAGAGAGAATAGAAGAAATTAATTGAGCATCACCATGTGAACTCAACCTAATTCTAGGTTGAATCAACAATTAGCTATGTCTGGTCCAAGGAAAGAAAAAGAAGACAATCAATTAGGCTTATGACAGCTAGGGGTTGTAATTAGATGGGTAGAGCAATGACTTAATTTCAGCCATATGTTTTGTATTTATGGTTCTATGTCACACTATTAGTTAGGCTAATTAATGTAGTTGGCATCTGTCCATTATATATATGGTAAGGTACGAATTAACAAAAGTAATTAAATAATAATGACTTTTATATATATTTTCTTTTAGTTATATGATTAATTAGTAAAAATGACCCTAAAGTTTGACCCAAATCTCTCTCTTGTCCTTGAAGTTTTTAATTTTCATTTACTTGTCTAAAACATGATTTAAATATATATATATAGTGAATATGTTTAAAAAATATATAGTGAATAGGTTTAAAAAATAGTTAATGAATAATTAGAAAGAGTACAAGTGTATTGAGACTGAATGCTAAAAAATATATAGTATATTCACAAAAATCACATGTAAGAATCCACGTAGGATAAGGGGCAAGCTCCCCCATTTGGTTTTGAATCTTTTTTACTATATATAGAGTATTTTTTGGGGAAAATATATATATATGGACTTTTTGTGCATAAACTTATACTTGAGGGTGAAAGTGCAAAACTATATATATAGGAACGAGCCCACAAGTGCAGGCACACACGATAAGCATGGTTCATCACGAGTTTTTTTTTTTTAAATGCTCAGCAAATTCATAAGAGCTCTTGGGCCCAAGGCATTTGAGAGATACAAAACTCCTTTTAGCTATTGTATTATGAGAGTAGAGTAGCCAGTGAGACAGCATCTGCTTGTAATCAAAACTCATTCATTATAATACGAAGTAGGCCCGAACTCTTGGCTCCATTCACAAGAGGAGGACTAACTCATATATTCATATAGGACAAACCTCTTCGATACATTCTTGTCTTGTTCTTTTTATCCAATCATTACCAGTGTGCCACGCATTACAATTACTTAAATCATTACCCAATTATTTGACTGTATAGTTGGAAATAGACATGTTCTAAATTTTCACACCAACAAATGCTATTATGTTTATGTTCAAATTTTATTGCTTTAAATATGTTTTTGTATACTTTGAATTTCACTTTCTCTAACTAAATTCTTAGCTTCACCACTAAACGCACGTGTATTATAGTTAATATTTTAAAATGTATGAATATCAAATTGGAGTGTATAGTTTATGTGGTGACATGTTACGCCGTGGGTATTGCATTTGTGAACAAATATTGAAATTTTCGTTCAATTTGTTTGTTTTAATGAAAACTTTAGGCTAATGAAGCCTGTATGTATCAAAACCACGTTAAGAAATTGCTTATGGCTAATGAAGTGTATATGTACCAAAACCACATTAAGCTGTTGCTTATCATTTATTGTATCAAGCTCTGACATGCTCTCTACCTTATATTTATTTATATATATGGATGTCTTTAATATTTTTTTATAAGATTTTATTTTCCCTTTTACCACTAAAAAAAAAATCTTACCAAATCATTTAACTTATTTTCAAATTATCACATAAATTAATTAGGTTTATTATAATTATGTATTGCATAAAATTTACAAAGTAAATAATAATTGTAGACAATAATATATATGTATGTATATATATATTTAAGGTAATTAACAAAAATGACCCTAAAATTTGACCTGAGTCCCTCACTCATCCCTAAAGTTCAATTTTTAGTTGAAACATCCTTAAAGTTTTTAATTTTCTCTCACTCATCCAAAACTGGATGCCCAATTAAAAAGATGGATAAAAAAGCACATGATTGTCACGAGCCACTATTTAAGGGGCATTTTTGAATACTTCAACCGAAATTAGAAACATTAAGGATGGTTCAACGAAAATTAGAATTTTAAGGATACTTAAATTGAAATTAGAAACTTTAAAGATGTGTTGACAGAAAATTAAATTTTAAGGACGAGCGAGAGATTTGAGTCAAACTTTAGGAGTCATTTTTGCTAATTACCCCATATATTTGAGTTTTGTAGGATGAAGTGGCCATGTGAGTAAGATTGTCCAAACAGATAAAGCGCCTAAAATTATATAGCGTCGTCTTCCCCTTATAACATTAGCAGCAGAGAGAGAGAGAGAGAGAGAGAGAGAGAAGAGAGAGAAGAGAGAATGGGTGAGGTTGCAGCATTGTTTCGGCCATGGCAGAACAACACCACTAGTCTGATCATGTCAATGCAGTACACAGGAGGACAGCATTTTAGCATTAACGGAAGGAGGTGGAGTAAGCCCAAGAAGCAGCAGCAATGCCACCTTTTGTTGATGAGAAGAAGAAGAAGAAGTTGCAGCTTTTTTGAATCAAAAGCAATGATGGTTACACCCCCTTCTACCTACTCTTCCACAATTGCCACTGATAACCATCTCTCCGAGTCCCCTTCTGTAAGTGTATTCTATTTATCCTCTCTTCGATCTCTTTCTCGCTCGCTCTCTCCAAGGGATTTGTTAATTTTAGAGGAGACTGAATTTTGGAAATGACACGACAGGCCTCTTTTGATAGTTATTTGGACAATAAGCCCAGAGTCTTCCGAGCTATCTTCCCCCATCAACAAAGAACCAAACGCCTCAATGAGGTATGCATACAAACATACATATATATAATAATTAGTGTATATGTTTATGGAAATTTTATTAACACCACCACCCTATTGATTGACATACTTCAACTTCCCTCCATCACCTAATTGCTTTAAAATTAAAGGGCTATATATTTCTTAATTAATTGCGCATAATACAGTTGACGGATGGACCTAATTAATTAATTAATTAAGCTAGCTTCTCCTCTATAATTGCATGTTAATGTTCTTTGATTCTTATTGTTAGTCTTCCTTAATTGTGCATCCACTGGTTAAAACTTCAAACTGATATGATATAGCCAATTATGAATCGTTTACCCTTATGCATCTTTCATCTCAACCCTTCAAATGATGATCCTTCATCGGAAATCTCCAATCTTGTTTCCTTATACATGATTATGATTCAAAAACCTTTCTTCCTTCGTATACATAGATAGAGAAAGATATCAGTTATTGTATAACCTGAGATCAACATACTGAGAGGGGTATTTTAGAACATGAGCGTCATTATTTCTTTGGTCAAGTGAAACACCTCCTCCAACCAAAAAGCAGTAGCAAAAGGAGCTTTGTGTTAGGAAAAAAATAAAAATTATTTCCACTTTGAGAAAATAAGTCTAAGATAGAGAAGATGAAACTATCAATCCATGAGAATGGATCCTTCATTCTAGAGTTTCAAAAAAATTTAAACTCTCCATCAATTGAAAGTTTTGTTTAAGCCTTAAAGTCATATATATCTTAATTACTTGAAAGGGGCACTTTCCAATTTATCAATAATTACTCTCTTGAGTACTTGGTTCGAGGCTATATATGTTTTTTTTGAGGTCAGACAAGCCATCCTGAACTTGTTGTCAAATCCCAACAATAGTAGTCAATAAGGCGCGTTTTTGCAATGTAATGTTTTATTTTGCAATTTTGCAGAAATAGCCAAAGGTGATAAATCACATTATAAGATTGGTCTCTGCGGGTTGATGTTTGATTATCTTTCAATGCATGCAGGAAGAGTGGAGAATTGATATGTTACCTATTCAGTTCTTATTCCTCAATGCTCGCCCGATAATTGATATGAGACTGAGATGTAAATCAAAAGGGAAGGATTATCCTGCTGGAGTCCCTTGTCATATCTCCAAAGTTTTGGAGCTTAAGATTGTAAGTTTTTTATAAATAACTGTTGCTGATGGACTCTGTTTTGGAGCTTAGGATTGTATGTTTTTATGTTTTTATGCAGGTAAGATGGGATCTCCAAGGGATAGATGAAATTCTCAAGCCATCTCATTTTTCCCTTGGTGTTGATGGAGCATTGTACCCAGATAGACATGGAAAGGAAAGCCGGCTAAGAGGTCAATTACAGATCAGAATGAGCTTTATTCATCCTCCTGTGCTTGATTTTGTCCCCGAAGATATTCGTCGACACGTTGCAGAGTCGGTTAGACCATCAATACAAATATATTTTTGAATAATTAATGCCCTCGTATTTGAAAGTTGTTATGTAGCTCGTGATCAGGTAGAAATGAGAATTCAGTGCTTTACCAGTAAGAGAAAAGGATTAATTAAGCTGTTTGAATATGCATTTGTGAATAGGTGCTGAAGAGATTGATGGAAAACCTGAAGGATGGAATGAATGGTAGCTTGCTTGCTGATTATAATGAATTCAAGAGGGAGAAGAGTAGGCTGAGAAAAGCTTTATGATGGGAGTTCCTGAAACACTTAACAAGTTCAAGGTTTTCGTGATTAGATTTTTAAGCAATTAGGGCTGTTTCTTGGAAATTTAGGGTCGAGGTTTGAATTTTAGAGAAAAATAAAAAGAGAATTTGGAGATGCAGGTGATCCAACCCCGTGCCTCTGGCATGCAAAGCGAGCGCTCTACCATTTGAGCTACATCCCCTTATTTACTATTTACAATTAAATATGGATAATTTGACCCTAAACGTACAGAATGCTAATTCATAAAATTTTCAGAACTAATTTTGCTACTTTATCCCATATAGTTCATCAAAGATTAGTTTTTCAAACCATTTTTAGGTTAGAATGAAATTAGATTTAGAGAATTTGGATACAAAAGCTATTATTGCACGATGCAATGGCAATTGTAAAAGCTACGTTTAATAGAGTTAACTATCTACCACTTCTAAAAGCTAACAAAAATATATTACTTTCTTATATGTTTGATCAATACTATGTTTTTGCTTATTTGTTATTATTTTTATTTCATACTAATTATTCAATTATTAGTATATACGTATTTATTAATGGATTTAATGACCTTTGTCAAGCACAAAAACTACATGCAACACACGTGCACAAAAACTAGTCATATATAAAAGTACGAATAGCTTAAATATTTTTCTCTTCTTTTCTTTGTAGACATTTATATGCCCCCATCTTTTCCACTGAAACTTTTATATATATATAAAAGATGTTACAAATAAGTCTCCCAATTAGATTCAATTGTTATTAAATAAAGGCCAAACTCAATTAGATTAAAGATGTTACAACTTAGTTTCCTAAATGCATCTCCAATAATATAATCAAAATAATAAGGATAACCAATGTCAACAATATTCCTTAAAATATGTACCCAATGTTATAATCAAATCTTAACAATCGCTTACCCAATAATCAAATTTAACTTTTGAATAATCAAAACTAAAACATTTTCCAATAATGAAAATGAAACCTTATTAATTTCTAACCAATCAAAATAATAGACCCCATAATTTTAGTTATTGAAAGAAAATAATCATTGTGGTCCATACATTGTTAAATAGAATATCCAATTTTGAGTATTCCATATGCTCTAATTGGATTCAATTGTTATTAAGTTGATTCTTCATTAATTTCTTTTATCGAAAAAAAAAAGATGTTACAAATTAGTGTCCTAATTGGATCCAACGGTTATTAATTAAAGTCCAAACAGAAATAGATTAAATTTGTCACAGCTTAATGCCCTAATTAAATTCAAAATCTTTCCCTTCATAAAGCAATTATTTAACAATGGCTAGCCTGAGGAATGCAATTTTCCTTCATTTAATTATTACAATGTATTTAATTCATTTAGCTATATTACAGTTCGAGTTATTATAAGAGAGTGTGTATGTGTATTTGCTATATTCGTTTTTCTAAAGCAATTGCTTGGACAACACTTATTTTTCACCTTCAATTTCACTTACACTATATAAAAAAGAAAAGACACGTCATGCCAGTGCGCATTATCTTTTTATGCCTGTGGATATTAAAAATAAAATGAAAAGTTTTTAATGAACAAAACAATGGCTGCCCTAACAGTAAGATATTTGATTGTCAACTTAAAAATTGTGGATTCAAATCCAGCTAAATAATTTTTTATATAAAAAATTAAATGATCCACACGAATTTAATATTATAACCGAATCGGAGAGCTTTGGTTTTATAATAATATATAGATTACATGGCATATCTTAGAAATTAGAAAACTGAACAATGGCTCACATAATTGGTTACTATCCAGGAGTATAATCCTATTTTATTTTATTTTTTGGTGATAATTTTTTGTTCATGTAGGCTCTACTTGATAACAACATGGGAAAATAATAAAAACACTTAATTTAAGTAAGAAGTTGGAAAATAAGTTGAGTCATATAATAAGATACTCTTCATCTCATGCTTATTTTTCATAATTTTTTGTAAAAATATTTTGTTCTTCAACCACCAAAGAAAATTTATTTATAGAAAAAGTAACACAGTGAGAAGACATCCGTTCATGTCTCAACTTATTTTCCAACTTTTCACAAAAATCAACTATTTTTTTTCCTTTTCCATGTTATTATCAAACGCACCCGTAGTATCACAAATTCACTATATTTTTTAACTAACTTTTTATTACAAAAGTTTTTGTTTGTGTATTATATTATTTAAAAATACACACATATATACATGTACAAATTTATATTTGTGTATACGAGTGTCACATAATATTTTTGTTCACTTATAGTATATTCATTTACTTTTAAAAATTTATATTTCATTTAATTTTTTACAGAATAGAAGAAATTAATCGAGCCTCAGCATGTGAACATGAAAAATTCAATGTAATTCTAGGTTGAATCGAGAGTCAGCTAGGTCCGGTAAAAAAAAGAAGAAAGATGACAATCAATTAAGCTTATGACAATGAGGGGTTTTAGATGGGTAGAGCGATGTCATAATTTATGCCGTATCTTTTGTATTTATGGTTCTATATCACACTATTTACTATTAGTTAGGCTAACTAATGTAACCGACATCTATCCATTATATGTATATAGTGAGGGAGTTAGGATATAAAGAGTGATTCCATCTCTTTAACAAAAAGAAAAAATAACCATTTGGAGGGATAAATTGATGAATTATTTTATGAAAATTTGTAGAGATAATCTATATAGTGACTAGACAACCCCCACAAAAATTCATAGAAAATGTCAATCTAGAAGTGAGTGTTTTGAAAGATTGATATATATATATATATATATATGCATATTTTCGGCCGTTAACTCTTTTGATGATCATCTCACCAACTTTTAGATTTAATTTTTTTTATTAGTTTGGTGGAGCCTATCTACTCATAATATAGATCATCTTTATAAAATTTTATGAAATTTTTTATCCAATTACTCTTTCAACTAATCATCCATTTTTTTAGCTAAATACAATAAATCACTATTTATAACCTAACTTTATAGCAGGATATCCATTATATATAATATCACATATTATATTTGTTTAATTTTTTCATTTCTTTCAAACTATTTTGCACTATTATCAAAGCAAGAGAAAAGAAAAATAAAAAGAAAGGTTGGCAGGATACCCATTATATATAATATCACATATTATATTGGCTTTGTTACAGTAGATTTGTTTAAATTTTTTTAATTCTTTCAAACTATGCACGATTATCGAAGTAAAAGAAAAGAAAAATAAAAATAAAGATAACGGCTGCGGTTGCTCTCTTCATGAAAAACGTGCAAAGGAAAAAAAATAATAACCTGTGCCCCTCTTTTGCCCCACGGCTGATGCTTTATATTGCTGCTGCTTGTTTATGGGTTTGGGCCCATTTATGTTATATGGATAGCTGAGCTTTTGGTAGTGAGCTTGGTTTGATTAATGAGCCAGCTCTCTAATTATTTAGATGGGCTCGAACCACTTTTGGCCATTGCTAGTACTTAATACTGTAAAAATAAATGTCTTGAATATGCATTGTTGCCAAGTTTTGAAATCAAGACTACCATGTGACCACTCATTACTCTAACCAATTGAACTACACAAGGACTTGATATTTAGTTTCATTCCTTTTTATTTTAACTCAAGATTGCTGCGTCTCCATTTCTTCTATTAGATTTCTCTTCGCCATAATTTTTCCGTTTTAACTCCAAATCACTCCATTAAAAAGTCAATATTCTCCATTAAATTCTGAGCACATGAAAAACACTAAAAATGCAACAAATATAAAAAATATATGTTCTCCAAAGTATATATTAGTAGACTACAAATATCAACTTCTTGGCACATCAAACCTCGCCAAGTGAACGTGAAAACTTCAATATAATTCTAGGTTGAATCGAGAATCAGCTAGGTCAAGTAAAAAAAAAGAAGAACGAAGACAATCAGTTTGACTTATGACAATGAGGGGTTTTAGTGGGTACAAAGATGTCTTAATTTCTACCGTATGTTTTGTATTTATGGTTCCATGTCACACTATTTAATACTAATTAGGCTAACTAATGTAACCGGCATGTATCCATTATATATATATATATATATTAAGGGAATTAGGCTACAAAAAATGATTCACTCTCTTTAACAAAAATAAAGAATGACCATTTAAAGGGGTAAAACGATGAATTTTTTGATGAAAATTTGTAGAGATGATATATATGGTGATAAGATAATTCAACAAAAATTAATAGAAAATGTCAACCAAGAAGTGATTGTTTTTGAAACATTGATATATGTGTATATTTTCGCCCGATAAATTTTTTGATGATCATCTCACCCACTTCTAGGTTCAATTTTTTATGAATTTTGGTGGAGCTGATCTACTCATAATATAAACCATCTTTACAAAATTTTATGAAAAAATTCATCCAATTACCCGTCCAAATGATCGATCATTTATTCTTTTTGTTAAAGAGAGGGAATTCCTCTGTATAGCATAACTCTATAACAAGGAACCCATTATATATATCAAATATTATATTTGTTTAGTTATAGTATATTCATTTAGTTTTAATAGATTACGTTTCTTTTAATTTTTTATAGAATAGAAGAAATTAGTCGAGCTTCACCACATGAACTTGAAAACTTCAATGTAATTATAGGTTGAATTGAGAATCAGTAAGGTCTAGTAAAAAAACGAAGAAGAAAGTAGATAATAAATTAGGCTTATGACAGTGAAGGGTTTTAGATGGGTAGAGCAATGTCTTAATTTCTGCCGTGTGTTTTGTATTTACGGTTCCATCTCACACTATTTACTATTAGTTAGGCTAACTAATGCAGCCGGCATCTATCCATTATAGATATATAGTAAGGGAGTTAGGATAATACGAGGGATTCACTCTTTTTAACAAAAAGAAAGAATGACCGTTTGGAGGGGTAAATTGATGATTTTTTTAATGAAAATTAGTAGAGATGATATATATAGTGACTAGATAATCTCCACAAAAATTCATAGAAAATGTCAACCTAGAAGTGAGTGTTTTGAAAAATTGATATATATGTGTATTTTCGGCTGTTAAGTTTTTTAATGATCATCTAACCCACTTTTAGGTTTAAATTTTTTTATGCATTTTTGTGGTGTTGATCTACTCATAATATAGACCATCTCTACAAAATTTTATGAAAAAATTTAACCAATTACCACTCTAAATGATCATCCATTCTTTTTGTTAAAGAGTGGGAATCCCTTTTTATAGCCTAACTCTATAGCAAGGTACCCATTATATATAGTATCACAGATTATATTTGTTTAGTTATAGTATATTCATTTTGTTTTAATAGTTTAAGTTTCTCTAATTTTTTTAGAGAATAGAATAAATTAATCAAGCCTCACCATGTGAATGTGAAAACTTAAATGTAATTCTAGGTTGAATGGAGAGTCAGCTAGGTCTAGTAAAAAAAAAAGACAATCAACTAGGCTTTTGACTTTGAGGGGTTTTAGATAGGTAGACCGATGTCTTAATTTCTGCCGTATGTTTTGTATTTATGGTTCCATGTCACACTATTTACTATTAGGTAGGCTAACTAATGTAGCCGGCATTTGTCAATTATATATATATGGGGCAAGTGAGTTAGGTTATAATGAGAGATTCCATCTCTTTAACAAAAAGAAAGAATTACCATTTTGTGGATAAATCGATGAATTTTTATTTATTTTTTTTTGAATTTGTAGAGATGATCTATCTAGTGACTAGATAATCTGAACAAAAATTCATAGAAAATGTCAACTTACAAGTGAGTGTTTTGAAAAATTGATATGTATATATATATTTTCGGCCGTTAAATTTTTTGATAATCATCTCACCCACTTCTTGGTTTAATTTTTTTTATGAATTTTGATGGAGTTGATCTACTCATAATATATGTGACGACCCGGGCTCCAACCCTAGCAAGATATTATCCGCTTTGGGTGGCTCCACTCTAGCTCCAACTAGGTAGCCCTTTCCCTCACGGTTTTGTTCTTGGTAGGTGCACCCATGGCAATCCCCAAAAGGCCCCCTACTAGTGGAAACCCTCCCCACCATGGGGACCGACGCCCTCGTCGACACAACGTACTCTATGAGATCTGCTCTAATACCATTTGTGACGACCCGGGCTCCGACCCCAGCAAGATATTGTCCGCTTTGGGTGGCTCCACTCTAGCTCCAACTAGGTAGCCCTTTCCCTCACGGTTTTGTTCTTGGTAGGTGCACTCATGGCAACCCCCAAAAGGCCTCCTACTAGTGGAAACCCCTTGGGTGCACATATAAGGTACTTAAAGTTTCCCCCACATTCAGATGTATGACATTACAATATAGACCATCTCTACAAAGTTTTATGAAAAAAATTCATCCGATTACCCTCCAAATGATCGTCCATTTTCTATGTTAAAGAAAGGGAATCCCTCTTTGTAGCCTAACTTTATAGCAAGGTACCCATTATATATAGTATCACATATTATATTTGTTTAGTTATAGTATATTCATTTAGTTTTAATAGTTTACGTTTCTTCAAATTTTTTAGAGAATAGAAGAAATTAATCGAGCCTCACCATGTGAACATGAAAACTATAATGTAATTCTAGGTTGAAACGAGAGTTAGTTAGTGTAGGTGGTGTAAATTTGTTCCGAATCCTACAAGGATAGATCTGGCCCAAACTGGTAGAAATAGTAATTGAATAGGGTTTGATGATCAATCTGCAGCCATTGAAACAAGAGTTTTTTTTTGTTGTGAGGTAGGTTCCTCCGGCGGCTATTATTCCCGCCAGTAGTACGTCCTCCCTGATTGTGTGTGGCAGTGTTGTTTATTAAGCTTTAATGGCTTTTCTCTCAGGGTTACAATGGAGTTGCTATCAAGTTTCTCAGAATAATCCCCCATATTTATACTTCCTTTTTCGTGATCCCCAAGCTCAATTAGGTCATAAGTGAAATGAAGATCGAGGGTATAACTCGTGGTCCTTGTGATCTTCACCCCTTTCTTCCATGTGAGGGGAGCGTATTTGTTGTAACTAACTTTTTGCACTTTACACGTGTCACATCGTCATTTGTTTCTGTGGTGAACACTTATCACGCCATATTACCACAGGTGTCGCTGTTTTATTGGTTAAGACGCCCATATCGGCATTTTCTCCATTTGTAAGCCTGGAGTCTTACTTAACTTAATTAGTTTTTACTCGGCAGTTGTCTCTCTTTACTCGGCGAATACTCTATGCTGCCCCTCATGTTACTGGGCCTCATTCGTAATCCATTCTATCCTTCATGGTAATTGGACCTTATCCTTCCTATTCAGCCTATAAGGGAGTATTAAAATTATGCCCCCATAATTGCCCCCCAAGTCTTCAAATTATGCCGGTTTCATGAACTTGGAAGCTTGATTTTCTTCGGGATAAGTTTTCATATTTGGCCAAATCTTTAGAGAAGTTTCGTGCCTGCAAGTTGTTCCCACGTGTCATGCTACCGCTGATTGATTTCGATTGAATTTTTAAGAGATGGCCATCACGTCTCATTAAATGAGGGTCATTCTTTGCACATTTATCAATAAAGTGAAACGTCCCTTAGAGGGAAACAAAGGTAAAATTTCTTCAAAAGGTATTTTTCTTCATTTCTAACTTTATCTTTTCATCTTCTCTATTTCTCTTCTCCATTTCTTCGCAAAGTCTTTTAACAGTCAAATTATTTCTTCTACTCTCCAATTCGTTTCATCAAATTTGTTGTTCATCCCGTTCATCAGTAACCATTGGAGACCTCTAGAGGGTTCTAGAGAAAGAAAGTGAGATATTTCTACTCATCTATCATCCTCCACCATAAATCAAAGCTTCAAATCACACAAACCCTCACCCAAAGCACTATTCATCATCTTCAAGCTTGGAATTCCACCATTGGAGCTCAAGGAGGAAGCTAGGGTTTTGGGATTATGGTGTCAACACTCCATCTCACACTCTAACCTTGTGGATATCATCAATAGAGGTGGGAATGCTAGTACTCAAACTTTATTTTAGATTATTGCATGTTACTTCTTCCAAATCAAACCCACTTTGGGGTTTTTGACAACAATTTCGAAAATTGCATAGCCATGGGTGTTTGGGTTGCTTTCTCTTGATTCCTTGGATGATTTGCACTTTATATAACTCTATTATGATTATTATAGAAGAAACCCCAATTATCTATTCATGTTGGTAAAGATTGATCCAAAACCCTTACTTACGGATACGATCGCAACTAATAAACCGTGATACACTTCTAATTTGATATATAAAAGGGTTTTATAGTATAATTTGGTTATGATTACCCACTTTAGTGATATCATGGTTATGCTTGAACTATTTGTTGATTGTTTATAGAATTTATATAATACTAGCCATCCCGTAATTAAGCTAGGTCAACTTGTAAAATACTTTTGATTTCGAAGGAATAAGAAAACCTTAGGGGGGGAAGTGTATACCAAGTTATGGGTTTGTGAGAATCCGCAAATGCGACCCCCAGGTCTCGATTCCATTGTTGGGTGTTTGAAACGTCGGAAAGGATTCCTTCGTTCCATTTGCTTCGATCGGAGTTGATAATTCATATCGGGTGTCCCTCTATCCTATTTCTAGATGCAAGAGGGTTCGTTCAGAGTAGCCAATACGTCTTACGAAAAAACGAACAAAAAGGGTCTTGTAAGAGGAAAGGCTATAGACAAGCCTTTGTTTACACGTTTATCTGCGAAACTAGAATTCTATAGGATTTGAAAACTATGTTACGGATTGGGAAGGTGTTAAGCACCCGTTCTACCCTTTCGGTCTCTAGTGGTCTTTTATACGTTTATTCTATGTTGAAAAACTTGGATGCTTTTACTGACAGTATACTATTTCCCGAATGAAAAATCCTAATTTTTGGGAAAACGGGGAAAGGGATGAAAACCTTTGTGTTCCGAGATTCGATGTTTTATTTGAAAAATGTAAAATACAAATGTCAATAGCCTTTTATTTTAAGAGAGAGTTTCCAGTATTACTTCCTCAGATAATGACGGTTTTCTCGTGTTTTGATTACCTTAAAAGAGTTCGGATCTTATGTCGGGACTATTTTAATATGGAATTAGAACACTTTGAGGGGAGTTTTATCAGACATGTCGCAGTCTATAGAAAAGGCAGGATGAGTTGAATTTTAATTCCAAAATAAGTTTTATCAATTCGAGTTTTGAAAACATAATTTATCCGGATGATAATATACTTATTTTTATGGTTTTGCAAATGATTTTATTAGGGTCTTTTGTTTAAAAAAAACAGTAGACTATTTTATAACTTGGCAATAAGTTTATTCAAATAAAACGTGGACAAAATAACAGAAGTAAAATAAGTACACAGATATCTAATTTTAAATATTAGAAGAGATTTTCTTTACCTTTCCGACGAGAATAATTAATAAGAAAGAAAATATAATACGGCAGAGAGATCTCCGACGATAATAATCTTCTCTTTCTTCAGATATTTTTGAGAATTCGATTTCAGATATGGGACACGTCAAGTGTCGGGAATAGATTCGATAATTCTTCAGAAATAAGACGTCAATAGAAAATACTTGACGAAAGACTAAAAAATCAGATTTAAAACTTAGAATTCTTAGATCCTAAGTTACTGTCCTTGAACCCTTGGGGGTGTTGGCCTATTTATAGTGGTGGGGAGGGATTGTCACGCAATATTTTTCCAAAAAGGGCAAGTGTCGCGCGACATGATGTGCAATGTCGCGCGGCAAATGGCTGAAGCGATGTCTCTGACAGACTGATGTGTCAGAGAGTGGATGGTCTGGTGTCAGGAGGGTTTATCGTGCGACATTAGGGGGTTTGTCGCGCGACATTCTCATATGTCGCGCGATAATTCTACTTAAAAAAAAGTTTGTTTGGCCAACAAGCCCTTTTAGGGCAGTTTCGGGTGCTCGGGTATGTCTCGGGCTCCAAGCACTATACTTCTCAAAGGTTGTTAGGGTTCTTGCGGGGGTCACGGATCGGGGTGTCTACAGACCCTCTCGACTCAAGCTCCTTGCTTGCAAGGATTTGAGGCGACTAAAAGAGACCGTGGTCCATGGCTCCCGCAAGAACTCTAAAGAAGTGTGTGTATGCAAAAAGTGTTCATGAATGCCTCCAGAGAGGGCTTTGTGTTTGCTTTTGCCTCTAGAGAGGGATTTTGTTACCTCATTGCCTCTTTCGAGGACTTTTATTTGCTCCACTCACCACAGATAGGAAGACTACCATTTTTCTACTCGCCTCAGGTGGGAGGACTACCATTGCTCCACTTTGCCTCTATGTGAGGGCTTTTGATCTTCTCGCCTCATGTGGAAGGACTACCATTGCTCCACTTTGCCTCTCTGGGAGGGCTTTGATCTTTTTGCCTCATGTGGGAGGACTACCATTGCTACACCTTACCTTTCTGGGAGGGCTTTGATCTTCTCGCCTCATGTGGGAGGACTACCATTGCTACACTTTGCCTCTCTGGGAAGGCTTTGATCTTCTCGCCTCATGTGGGAGGACTACCATTTCTATCTTTGCCTTTCCGGGAGGGCTTTGATCTTCTTGCCTCATGTGGGAGGACTATCATTGCTACACTTTGCCTCTCCGGGAGGGCTTTGATCTTCTTGCCACATGTGGGAGGACTACCATTGCTACACTTTGCCTCTCTGAGAGGGCTTCAATCTTCTTGCCTCATGTGGGAGGACTACCATTGCTACACATTGCTCTCTGGGAGGGCTTTGATCTTCTTGCCTTATGTGAGAGGACTACTATTGCTACATATTGCCTCTCTAGAAGGGCTATGATCTTCTTGCCTTATGTGGGAAGACTACCATTGCTACAGCTTGCCTTTCTGGGAGGGCTTTGATCTTCTCGCCTCATGTGGGAGGACTACCATTGCTACACTTTGCCTCTCTGGGAGGGCTTTGATTTGTAAAAAGAAAGAAAATTGCCTCTGGGAGGGCTTTTTGTGAGTACTTTTGCCTCTGGCGAGGGCTCGTGTTGCACTTCGGCAAATTTAGTTGTCTCTCTTAGACTGCTAGAGTGAGAGAGAGAAATTTTGCGAGAGTGAAAAGAGCTTCTCGGGAGTTTAAACTTTATCCGGACGTCCTTTTTCCCCGTATTTTTTTTGAATTTTTACTCTTATGTTTTTCTCAAGTGAGGATACTTCTCTCAGAAGGCAGTTTTCGGATTTCTTCTACTTTTCGCAGAGTGATGATTCGAAGTTTTCCAAGTCATCTCTTCTGTATCGTGTTGAAAAGAAAATTTGCATGAAAGGTCAGTCTCTGATCTCTGGTATTTTAATTCTCACTTTTTGGTGGGCCCACATCATTTTTCTGTTTTTCAATGTCCTTATTTCTCCCTCTTTTGGGAAAGACTTTTCTTGGCCTTCTCTGTTTTTGACCAAGAGTCTTTTTTATCCCTTTGTCGTGATCAGGAGCCTTACTCACCCAAAACGAAGTCATGAGCCGGTTTTGGCCTAGCTGTCACTTTTGGTGTGGCTCTCCATGTCATTCTGCATTTTTGTTTTTCTCGCTCGCTCTGGGTGTTCATGCGGGTTCCTTCTCTTTTCTACTCTTTCAATTTTTTTCTATTCCCGTCTTATTTCGATATTTTCTTTCTCTTATTGATGGTTTCGATTTTTTGGGAGATCAAAGATTCCGTTAACCGATGCATTTTGTTCTCGTGACTTTCGGAGAGACGTCTTGGAAGTCTTTTCTCTGGATTTATCATGAGTGCAGTATATTTGGAAAAAATTTTGAAAACTGTTTCTTTGAAGCATTCCTACAGGAGAACAAAATGAGACAAAGGTCAAAAAATCAGGGGAAGGGACAAGTTGTCGCGCGACACTTCGGTGGAGGGGTGTTTGTCGCGCGACAAATTGGGCATTTGTCGCGCGACAAACTGGACCACTATATAATCCCTCTGCTGAGCTCATTCCACCTCATTCTCTCCTTTCTCTTTCTCTTTCTCTTTCTCTCTCTAGCTCTCTTTCTTTCTTCTCTCTAACGCAGAAGCTCTGCCATTTTCTCTACTTTTCTGACTTTTTTACCGCTTTACCCATATTCTGATGGATCCCGCGCAGCCAGATCGCCTTGAGGGTGACCAGGAAGAGGTCACTTTCACCGACGCCCAGGGAGTTCTTCGCTACAGCCCTCACCATGATGATTAGGCGGAACTCAACTGGTATGGAGAGGATGGTGTGGACCGCGGTCGAGTGGTGGTTTACCGAGACATTACTCAGGCTGCTCAAGTCCCGGATATTCCTTGGCTCTTGATGGAGCCTGCTTCTCATGAGATCCGTCGACGGTCTCTGGTATGTTTTGAAAAATCCTTCCTTTTCTTCGTCGTTTCCCGTACGTTTTAAACAATTCTCATGTTAGTATACATGTCAGTCTAAACATAGCATCCGATTTTACAGAACACATACTTTACTTATGATACTTCTAGGAAATTTACAGAATTTACTTCTACTGCCATATAATTCCTATATTTACACCAAAGTACTCTCAAGTTTTGAAAAATTACATAATTTACCCCCATAACCCTATAACTCTCATAATTACACCAAAGTGCCCTCAGGTTTGGAAAATTACATATTTTACCCCTATAACCCTATAACTCTCATAATTACACCAAAGTACCCTCAGGTTTGGAGGTTTGGAAAATAATTTACATAACCCTTTTATAATTACCCAAAGTACCCTCATAAAAATTATATAATTTACCCTATATACTCTCATAATTACATACCCTCAGGTTTGGAAAATTACATAATTTATCCCCCCATAACCCTATAACCCATAATTACACCAAAGTACCCTCAGGTTTGGAAAATTACATAATTTACTAACCCTATAACTCTCATAACACCAAAGTATAAAAATTACTCTCATAATTACACCAAAGTGCCCTCGGGTTTGGACCCTCATAACTCTCATAATTACACCAAAGTACCCTCAGGTTTGAAAAACATTATATAATTTACCCAAAGTACCCTCATAAATTACCTTATAACTCTCATAATTACACCAAACTACCCTCATAACTCTCATAATTACACCAAACTACCCTCAGGTTTGGAAAATTACATAATTTATCCCCATAACCCTATAACTCCATAATTACACCAAAGTACCCTCGGGTTTGGAAAATCACATATTTTACCCGATAATCGTATAACTCTCATAATTACAACAAAGTACCCTCAGGTTTGGAAAATTACATAATTTACCCCCATAACCCTATAACTCTCATAATTACACCAAAGTACCCTTAGGTTTGGAAAATTACATAATTTACCCCCATAACCCTATAACTCTCACAATTACACCAAAGTACCATCATGTTTGGAAAATTACATATTTTACCCCCATAATCCTATAACTCTCATAATGACACCAAAGTACCCTCAGGTTTGAAAAATTATATTTTTTACCCCCATAACCCTATAACACTCATAATTACACCAAAGTACCCTCAAGTTTGGAAAATTACATTTTTTACCCCCATAACCCTATAACTCTCATAATCCTATATTTATATATACATCTCTGTTTTGTTATCTGCAGTGGGTTGGCCGAGGTTGGGGTTCCCTCAACTCTATTTCTTTAGAGTGGCGACAGGCACCGGCCCCTGTCTAGAAGTTGCTCCTTGCGACCCCTTTTGGTCCTCTTTTTGACGCCTTACCGGAGTGGGTATGTAGGGCAGCAGTATTGGTGTCAGCGCTGGCCTCTTACTGGTGGGACACTACTCATATTTTTCATCAGAGCTGGGGAGAGATGACGATGACCCCCCTAAACTTATTTGCTCTGACCGGGATTCCTTCAGGCGGGTCTCTATCCAGATTGACGTCCCCTTATGTCTGACGGGAAAGGGTATTGTTGGTGCGATAGGATGGTTTTCGTAGCGACGGAGTTCCAGTGATACGATACTCCGGGCAGTCTTGGTCACGCGTCTGGCGACAGAGAGAGCCCTACTGGTTGCTTCGGGAGTGCCGATGACCCGACAGGAGGCACGCCAGTATGCCCGCATCCTTCTCTTGATGACGCTTCATGATTTGTTCGAGGCCCGTCGGGGGGACACGGCTCATCTCTGGTGGTTACCCTATCTTCGAGATTTCAGCATCATGTTTGATTATGACTGGGGTGGCTTTATTCTTGCTGTTCTTTATGATGCTATGGACCAGATTTTTCGTCATTTGGCCCTGAACCTCAAGGGATTCTCATTGCTATAGGAGGTATAGATTTCTGCCCTTTTATCTTTGTTTTAGTTTTTACATTTATTCGCTGATTGTCGCTAATATTCTTTTGTCTTCTTTCTCTTTTCAGAGTTGGTTCGTGGCTTATACTTGTCTGGGTCGTGCCCAGGTGGATCTCCTTGTTGAGAATGAGGATCAGTTTTCTTCTCCGCCGATTTATTGCGGGGAACTACAGGCTCCTTATGTATATCGGACCCGGGAGACTGGAGCTGCTGCAGTCCATGACCTGCTGGAGGAGCATGTAAGTACTTTAGTATTCTCTTTTTTAAATAATAAATAGTAAAATTAAAAATAAAAATAACTAAAATAAAATTTGTTCTTTTTTCATATTGAGTGGGCCCTCTAGGTGATCTGGGTCTCCACTTCGGGTATGGTCGTGCTTTGACCGCCTCGAGGACCAGGCGACTGATTAGGGACGAGTATGGCCTCTAGTTCTACTTAAGCGAGAGAGTTATCCACCAGCACACACCGGCCTAATGGCCTCGGGTTCCACTATTCCCACCAGTTCTGATGAGGCAGATGGGCGAAATCGACCCGGTGACGGTGCAGGCTCTGGTGGACGGGCTTAGTTTTTAAACGTTTACTGAGGAGGGTGACTACACTGTCTTCGTCGCTTGCTACTTGATGAGGGAGCGAAAGGGGACTCGAGGGCCGGTCTTTACGAGAGGTATCGGGCGTTGGGAGGCAATCCCAACTACATACGTGGACAAACCCATATGTCTAGGACAGTCCCCGGTCATCTACCACATGTCCCTGATTAGAGGGACAATATCCTGGATTCCGATGACGAGGATCCCGAGGGGGAGAGGGACGTTCTTGCTGCTGCCTGAGACGACACCCATGGAGAGGCAGCGGGCGGAGGATTTTGCGTTTCCTACTAGTCCTTCGGTGTCTCCGGGGGTTATTTTTGACAAGGCTAAAGCTGTTTAGAGAGGGGGAGTAGATTTTTCTGAGCGGTCTTGGGAGCCTGAGGATTTCGGGGCTAATTATGAGCAGTTTGGACGGACCCCTCCTGCTGCAATGGCCACTCCTTCTAGTGGGGCCCCACCTCTGATAGCGATAGCCATTGCGGATCCTCCGAGTGTTCGCACTTATGCCACGCTGACCCCTCTTCCATCGATTGTCATGGGCCCTCCAGCCCGATCTCCTAGTCTTGGTGGCTCTTCTTCTCGGCCTCCCCTGTTCCCGATCCGTGAGAAGGGTGGGTCTACTTTGGTGGCTATACCGGCGGGTCCATCTATTCCTTTAGTCGACATCCCATCACTTCCTCAGGACATCACTTATGTTGGATCTGGTGTTCGCCATTATACGGTGCCCAAGTATCCCTTACCCGAGGATACTTTTGACTACTTGGACGGTCACGTGGGTGACGAGGTACACTATTCATTTTATATTTCTTGCCGCTCTTTCATACCTATTTACTTAAAATGTGCTAATTCTTTCTCTCTTATGCCTTTTGCAGCGGGTGAGCGTTCATGCAGCAGACCTGAGAGTCCTCCATGCCCAGTATCTCTACAACTGGAACCTTCTCCAGTTCGTTGGTCGCGACCCCATAGTGTACATGCGTGACTACCAGAGGGCGATCGATGTGTCTCTTCGGGCAGATGACCCCCTGACTTCTTCCCATGCTCGGACGGAGTCTCGGAGGAGCAGTAGCCAGACCTTCAGGCACTCATGGTCTTCAGTGATTCATCCCACGGCTCCGGTTCAGTCGACAGGGCCCTCTTAGGCAGCAGTTCCCTCTCGTTCGAACGTTCAAGTAGTCGATCCTACTCCTAAAGAGGGTTCGAGTGACAGAGGGAGCGTGTCAAAGCGCGCTCGGGTAGACTAGTTTTTCTTTCCTGCACTTTTTAGTTAGTTTCAAACAGATATGTAGTTTTATTTTTGGACAACAGACAAAGATTTTGTTTAGTGGTTCTTTAGTTTTGAAAATTGTTTTTATTGAATTTATGAAAATCTTTATTTGTGATGGTAACATATATTTATTTATTTATTCCCTATCTGTGATGAAATATTTAAATAATGCATGAATTAGTAAATTTAGGAGCCATACCGTGTGATGCGGTGGTACCTAGGGTCCCTGCAACAGAACAGAGTGAGCATAATGCATACAAAAGTGATTCTTTTAGCAAAAATGACTCTTACGTGTAAGAAAGACCAAAAACAGGGTACTATAAACAGGATTGTCGCGCTACAATCCCTCCTGGATTTGGGTTAGTTGTGCGACAAATAGGTACAGGACCCTATTTTTTGCTATAAATACACCCATATTCCTTCCTTTATCCCCACACCTTTCCCAAATGTCTTCTTATCGTACAAATTCTGATTTTTCTTATGTCGAAGCCCGAGATGCTCTGGTATCTTCTGAGAATGGTTTGAACTTCAGCGTATTCAGTCCTTTAGCGGCCTGGTGCCATCGTCCTGTAGATTTTTCCTTTTTGTTAGGCGCTTTGTACTTCTGGAGCCCTACAGATCATCTTTTTCGTTTCGGGCTAGATGAGCTTTGCCCGACTTACGAGGAGTTTTCCTGGCTGTTGCGTTCTGATACTCATCTTTCGATGGCTGTTCTAATAGAGGAAATCGGTCCTCGAGATATGCTGATTGCTATGTTAGCCATTCCCCAAGCGGCCTGTGATGGTTTTATTATTGATGGGCTTCTTGACCTTCACAAAATGGTGGAAGTTCTTTCATCGTTATGAAGAGAGAGCCTCTTATAGCATGGGGCGTACTGCGGCGTCCTTGATCTGTCCTGTTTCTGATATGCTACTGGTAACGGGCTCTTCCCGTGTTGATCCAACTATTCTGAGTTTGATTTATCATGCTAGAAATGGGGAGTCTACAGTGCCCATCGTTCTTGCAGAAACTCTGAACGGCCTAGACGATCTCCAAAGAGGGCTTCACCCTTCTTCAGCGGAAGTCTGCGTTTGCTATATATGTGGGTTTCAACGGGGTTCGGCTTGACAACCCAACGCACTTCTTCCGTCGTCCCCTCTTTGGTACTTTGACCATGTCTTCCTTTGATTGGACGGTGTGGTTTTCAGAGAATTTTTGGGCTATTCGGTGAAACATTCCTTGGTGGAAGCTGAGGGCGATAGCGCTTAGTACTGGAGGTCAGAACTACATTCGGCTCCGTGGACTCTGGTTTACCTCCTTTTATCTTTCAAGACGTCTTCTTCGGCAGTTCAACGTTCCTCAGGACATTCCTTTCGACCTGAACAACTTCTCTTTCGAGTCTAAATTTGTGACCCCGCATGTTTCTTTATCAGTGGAGAGAACGTGGCGTGCCCGACTGACCCGGCAGTTCAACTATGCCCGTTTTGGTATTACCTGGCCCCTTCGGGCTGACATCATTCATTCTCGTTGGGGGTCTCTGGAAGGGGAGCTGATTGATGATCCTTTCCAAATATAGTGGTTCCGATTCATGGATTCTGAGCCTACCGAAGAGAACATTGTCTTTGCGTACCAGATCCTGGACAAGGCTCGAATTGATTTGGCCATTGAGGATCCTGTTTGGCCAATTCCTAGGGTTTAGGCTTTTCTGTATGCAGTATCTCCCTTGTAATTTTTGGTATTCTGAACCACCTTAATAAAGTACGAGGGACTGCTTGTGGGAAATAATTTTCTTTATAATGTTTTAAACCGGGCCTGAAGTCACTTCTCAGGTTGCCTACGTTCCCCTTTTGATTTTTCAAAGAACAAAAGTTAAGTTGGGGCTCAGGTTTAAGTAGTTCTTATCTATACATGTTACATTTATTGGTAATACTTCTTCAAACGATCCATGTTGACTGGTGAATGCAGTAATTGTCCGTCCAAGTCAGTGAGTATGGAGACACCCCCTGTATCAATCTCCTTGACGATATAAGGCCCAATCCACTTTTGCCCGAATTTTCCCCTTGGGTCTCTGGCTGGCTCTCGAATTTCTTTCAACACGATGTCGTTCTCATTGATACCCCGAGTCTTTACTTTCTAGTTAAATGCTCGAGCGATTCTCTTCTGATACCCTTGGTGGTGGTACGCGACTTTCAATCTCTTCTCATCTAGTAGGGCATGCTCGTTATAATGCGCCTGGATCCACTCCAGCTCATTAACTTGGTTTTCGAGCATTACTCCGAGGGAGGGAACCTCTAACTTCAACAGGGAGGACTGCTTCCATCCCGTATGTAAGGGAAAATGGGGTTGCCCCGGTAGAAACTCTCTCGGTGGTGCGGTATCCCCACAATGCATATGGTAATTTTTTGGGCCAGTCTCGGTAGGTGTCGGTCATCTTGCTTAGGATATTCTTCAGGTTTTTGTTGGCGGCCTCAACTGCCCCATTGGTTTGTGGTCTGTACGGCGAAGATCTGTGTCTGGTAATACCGTATTCTTTCATAACTATGTTAGCCTCTCCTTCGAAGTGGGTGCCTGTTGACCTAAGGTCTTAATCTTATTTTGATAATAACAATAAATCAATCATGTGTAATTTAACATGTTTTTTGATATAAGTATACAGTTCATTTACTTAGAAAATTCAAGAAAAACATGACAAGGATCAATCTTTCACTATTCAGTCATTGGACAAGACAAGGAAGATCAAATCTCTCAATGCAAATCATGAAGCACAAAGGATAAAAAAAACTATATGAAAAGCTTCAAGGAAAAAGTTTCAAATGAAGATCAATCCGAAGAAACAAATCAAAGCATTCGAAGACTCGTTAATTCAATAATTGAGTGAGTGCTTAAGATTTATGTAAAGTTACTTTATTGATCAAATCCCTATAGGTCAAATGTATTCATGCATATTTTAAAGATTGATTCAAACAAGCTTGAAATTGAATTTATTTGAAAAACATCATTTTACAAAGACCAAGTTTTAAAATAAATTCATAATAATTTTAAATGATCATATTTTAAACTCTAATAAAAATAGGTATCATAGAAACATATCTTTGAAGTTCACAAATCATTAGAATTGTATTTGGAACTAAATTGTTAAATTGCAAAAATGTTTTTATTTTACATTTAAAATTCGCTCAATTTTCGCACAGTTTTGATCTAACGGTAAGATGGAGGCCTTCCCGAACTCCGATCATTTCAAAAATTTTACATTAGTTAGACAAGATCTTCTAAAACTTTTGACTAAAATTTGAGCATGATCCAACTGTCAAATTAGGAGAAATTAACAAAAAAAAATTAAATTTGTTTTGTCAAAACTAGCTGTTGGAAAGTTTGAAAATGTATACCTTGGAGCCAAAACCTTTCTTAATCATCCCCAACGGCCATATGGTTTTACAAGCTATATATATGAGGTATTAGACATGTTATAACACACCTTGAATCATTCTAATACTCTATTATTCATATATTCAAATATACAAAGATTCAAGAACACATTTTGATCAATCTTTCATCTTTTGAGCTATATAGTTTTGATCAATCTTGATAACTCTAGTGTGAGCTTCATTTGTAATCTTCAAATACATTTGAGAGTTATTGTATTGGTGTGTATCACCACAAATAATTCATTCTTCATTTCAAAAGAGAGTTTGTCTCTTTGTAGAGCAAGAGAGCATATCTTGTGAGAAGTGTAGTGTGTATAACTACATTGTGAGTGTTGTGTGCATAACAACATTTGTATTGAGGTTTGATCTTCACTTGAAGAAAATTGAATAGTGAAAATTTTCGGAAAACTAACCGAGCGCAGACGTATGGTTGAAGAACCCGAACCGTGAGGACAAAAAGTCTTGAGCTTCAAATTGGTTCAATCTCCCTAACTTAAGCTCTCTTTTTATTGCTAAATTATTGATTGTACTTTGAAATTCTTTATTTGCTTATCTTGGGATTGATTACTTAAAATTGATTATTTCCTTGATATTGTTGCTTAGCTAAGTTTCTTTACTTAAATATTTTAAAAACGTTTTAATTCCGCATTAAATTTTTAAAACCCTATTCACCCCATCTAGGGTTATTTTTTAACCAACAGTGCCGTTGTCCGAGATGATCTCGTGTGGGACCCCATATCGGCAGATGATATTCCGTCTAATGAATCGGGCAACTTTCCTAGCATCAAGGGTCTGGAAAGACTCGACCTCCACCCATTTGGTGAAGTAATCGATGGCTACTAGTATGAATTCATGGCCATTATTGGCTTTGGGTGAAATCTTCCCAATGATGTCGATTCTCCAAGTTGCGAAAGGTCAGGGAGTAGTCATGTTGTACAACTCTTTCAGATGAAGCTTTTGAGACTTAGCATAAATTTAGCATTTGTGACAACGGCGTACGTGGTTAACGCAGTCGTTATGCAGGGTAGACCAGTAATAATCATGTCTGATGATTTTGCGGGCAAGTGTATGACCGCTCATATGAGGTCCACAATCCCCCCCCCATATATCTGATCCACCATTTTGACAGACTCTTCTTCAGTGAGGCATTGGAGGTGGGTCTCGTCGTAATTCCTTTTATATAACCTTCCGGCCCAAAGTATGAACCTTGATGCTAATCTCCTGAGTGTGACCCGTGTTCTCTTGGCTGCTTGCTCGGGATACCGATGGTTTTTCAACAGGTTCCAGATGTCATAAAACCAAGTGGTTGAGTCCCATTTCTCTTTATTCCCCTCCTCAAGGGCCATGCAGTGGGCTGGTCCTGATCTTCTTTGTCTTGTTAAAGTGATTTCTTCCATCCCCTCCAGGATATCAATCATGGATGCCAGAGTTGCTAATGCGTCAGCAAAACTGTTTTGTGACTTAGGGACATAGTAAAACTCCGAATGCTCAAATCTTCCTGCGACATCCTCCAGCCGAACGAGGTAATGGACTAACTTTTCATCTCTGATCTTCCATTCTTTTAAAACTTGGTGAACCACTAATGCCGAATCTCCGTACACCTATATTCTCTTTATACCCTTTTGGAGCGCAATCTTTAATCCAACTATACAGGCTTCATACTCGGCCATGTTATTGGTACAGAAGAAGTCTAGACGATAGGAGACGGGGGAGTGAGTTTCATCCGAAGAGACTAACAGGATGCCTATCCCGTTCCCATTTTGGTTGGCGGCACCATCAAAGTATAATTTCCAGTCTTCATCGATCTCGACATTCATGATAACTTTATCTGAAAACTCAGCTTCTTCTACATATCCCCCAATATCGGATTGTGGGCCAAATAGTCAGCTATAATCTTGCCTTTGACTGCCTTCTAGGTCATGTAGGTGATGTCGAACTCGAAGAGTAAGAATAACCATTTTGCCATACGATTCGAGAGAGCCAGTTTCTCGAAGAGGTATTTTAGCGGATCAATTCGTGATGCTAGGATGACCGGGAAAGCCAGCATGTAATGCCATAATTTCTGCGTTACCCAGACAAGAGCGGTGCATGATTTCTCTAATGGCGTGTAGTTCATTTCAAATGGGGACAGTTTTTTGCTAATGTAGAGATGGCCTGCTCCTTTCGTGTATCGGTCAGATGTTGGGTTAGCATGGCTCCTATAGCCGAATCAATGACTATTAAGTATAGGATTAGTGGCAGCTCGGTTTGTGGTGGTGCTAAGACTGGGGGTTGGAGAGGTAGTCTTTGATTCTATCAAAAGCTTCCTGGCATTGATCGTCCCATTCTCCTGGTGAAGACTTCCTCAAGAGTTTGAAGATGGGTTTGCAAGTCTGAAGTGAGTTGAGAGATGAACCTGCTAATGTATTACAAATTACCCAAAAATCCCTTAACTTCTTTAGCCCGAATGTTGGCCCGGCATTCTTTAGCCCGAATGGCATAACGGTGTAGCAGTATGGCCCCCATGGTGTGATGAACGCTATTTTCTCTTGGTGATCTGGGTGCATCTTGATCTGATTATACCCGGCAAAATCGTCCACGAATGACTTTAAGGCATGGTTGGCGGTATTATCCACTATCAAATCAATGTTAGGTAATGGGAAATCGTCTTTTGGGCAAGCTTTATTGAGATCTCGATAATCTACACACATGCAAACTTTCCCATTTGCCTTTGGAATGGGCACAATGTTGGCTAACCATGAAGGGTACTTGATTACTCGCAAGAACCCCACACTTAGTTGCTTCATCACTTCATTTTTTACTTTCAGGGACCATTCTGGCTTAAGTTTTCTCAATTTCTGCTTGACGGGCCTGTACTCTGGCTTGGTGTGTATTTCGTGCATGACTATCTGGCTGTTTAATCCTGGCATATCGGCCTAGGACCAGGCAAAGATATCCATATACTCATTCAGAGTTTGTGTGAATTCCTCTTTTTCTGTCTTATTTAGATTCGCCCCAATACGAACCTCTTTCCTTTCCTCTTTCGTCCCAAGATTAATCACAAGAGTGTCTCCCTCCTCGCTCTGTATACGCTGTTCCTCCCGTTCAGGGTGTTCATTTAGTCTTTATATTTCCATATAAGCAATTACAGAATTAAAACTAACAGGATAACGCAAAATAGAATCTTCTTCATTGATAACAGTGCTTACAGGTACAAGTTTAAAAAGTAAATCTAGGAGTGACTCCTCCCTAGCCCTACCCTCACTCTTATCTCTCACCCTTACAGTTTCACTCTTTCCCTCTTTTCTCGGTACTCTGGATTGGTGTGGATTAAGTACACAGGATCATTCATTGGTTCATCGTTCTCTAGGGCCATGACGTCAAAGAGACCTCCGATTATTTCTTCCTCTTCATCATCCTCGTCTTCATTTTCTTCTCTCGGCCCGATCGTTAACTTGGTAGAAAAGCTGTGTATAACATTTTCCTTAAGGTAAAGGTTCTCTTCATAGAAGATTTCCCATCCCGAAAGGTTATCTCCGTCGCTATTTCTCCAAGGCTCCTGAAAGTCGCAAAAGGGGAAGTCCTCTCATTCTTTGACAAAAAACCCATTAAGTGAGCTAAAACTCAGATACTGATGCCCTCGACCCATTTTCTCTTGGTTGTCTTCTTCGGTGTGTTGGTACCCCAATCCTTCTCTTTCTCGCCTCGTTACTGGTTCTAAGGCCTGAAGTAATTCTTGCTGTCCCATTCCCAAACTGGCTCCAGGTAAGTATTTCATCGTTCTTAGCATATTTGTGATCTTAGTGCTGAGACCGGGGATATTATCAGGGGGAAGATACTTGATTCTCTGGGTGGTGAGGGCTTGTACTTGAGGCTCGTAAGAAAAGCCTCCCAGCTGTATGCTTTGGCTCCTGATACCCAAGACGGATAATTCTAGATCTGCCAAGGTCCTTTCAGGATCTCCTTGGATGGTGATTATCTTCCCCTCGAATGGTATTTTGATCTTCTGGTGTAAGGAAAAGGGGAGCGCTCCTATGTTGTGTAGCCATACTCTTCCCAAGAGGAGGTTAAAACTGGAGGGAATGTCTATGATTTAAAAGTCAGCCGAAAAATTTTAGGGACCGACCATGAGATCAAGCTTCAGAGAGCCCAGAATGGTCCTTCTAGTGTTGTCATAGGCTCTAACGATTACAGCTGACGGAGAGAGCTCTGTATCTAAAATACCCAAATATCTGGTGGTCTTTAAAGGGCATACATTTATGGTTGACCCGTTGTCAATGAGGACCTGTGGCAGAATTTTTTCTCAGGGTCCGGACAGTAATATGGAGGGCCAAACTGTGTTTCTTTTCCAGCGGACACAAGTCTTCATCTGAGAATGATAGATTTCTTTGAACTGTAAGCGACCCAATCATGCTTGGCAGTTGTTTTGGCATGGAGTCTAGTGATATTACGGCCTCATCTAGGAGTTTGATGAAAGCGGTCCTGTGAGACTTGGAGGCAACCAGGAGGCCCCAAATGGTGATGTGTTCCTGAGTTTTCTTCAACTGTTCCAGTGCTCGGTCTTCCCTTATTTCCTTAGGAGGAGGTAATTTCTCAGTATCCATTGATGGTGGCTGATATACCCTCCCTGAACAATTTACTGTATCCAAAGGGATGCTGGGTCTGATCCTTCTGAGGTTTCTGATGACTCTGGTTCTGCCGACCAACTGAAAGTCTTGGGAGAGGTTTCTGTCATACAAATTGTCTCCTTGGGAGGGCCTCGGGGCCTCCATGGTTGTTTCTTATTATCCTGGGTCCATCATATCCTAGATTTTCTAGGGTTGGTTTTGAATTGTAAGTGGGTGGGAGATCCCCTGACTTGCTTTTCCTAAACCCTGCCCAGGTAGGAAGTTCATTTTAGCCATACATTGATCAATTATTGGATTGAGGCCTGGGGCAACTTGGGTTCTCTTAAGTGGCACAACAGGTGATTTATAAGATGGGTCATCTCGAATGAGTTCCACGAGATCAAAGCTTTCTTCATCAGTGGTCAATGCGTTAATTCCCGGAGGTGGAGCATGGTTGGGAAGGGGGTTATTGGTAACATTGGGCCCACCGAGTGCGGGGATGGTTCCAACCTCGATCAGGTCCTAGATGCAGTGACGAAGAGCTAAATAGTGTTCCGTGTCATGGCTCGCAGCTTGATGGTATGCACAATTCTCATTCATTCTCCAAGTGCTAGGAATAGGGTTTGGTGGAGGGTGTGGGTTGAGCGGTGTAAATAGTCCGGCATTTCGGAGTAATTCCAGACTTTTGACCAAGGTAGTGGGAAGGGTGCAAAAATTTCTTATTTGCTTAACCTCAGTGCTCGAAGAGTCTCCTTGTGTGGGCCAACTCATTAGGAGGTGTTTGTTGTGGCTGTTGGAATGAGTTTTGTTGATATGGGTATGAGCTCAGTTGGTTTACGGCTAGAGTGGCTGTCTTTCTTCCGGTGTATGAAGCTTTCTTGGTATCGGCCTCTGTCTTCTTGGCCAGTTCCTCCTCTACTTGCGACCCCATGCTTAACAGAACCCTGAAGTGTGGGAAGACATGTTTTCTCATGCAACTCAACACAGCTAGAGTGAAATTCTTCTATATAATCTCCAATTACTTCTCTTCATCAGGCCGTTTGGACATTTGGGAGGCCATTTCTCTCCAGCGTGTGACAAAGTCGCTGAAGCTTTTCTTCTCGCCTTGCTTGGTCATTTCCAGGTGTTTGCGGGTAATTTCTAAATCTTCGTTAGACCCGTACTTAGTCATAAAATCCTTGACAATATCTCCCCAAGTCTTCGTGTGGTGTCTCTCTAGATCGAAAAACCATCTCAGGGCGGCCCCCGTGAGAGTCATGTGAAAGGCCTGAGCCAGCTCGGGTTCTCCACAACCAGATACTTGCATGGATTTGATTTAGGATTGGAGGTGAGTTTTCGAGGGGTGTGGTTCCAGTAAACTTGGTGATAGAAGGGAGCTTGAATCCCTGGGGCAATCTTGCTTCTGGGTAGAGGGAGAAGGCACTCATATTAGTAATCTCGTCTGCTCCTTTTAATAGAGAAACTCCCTTTTGCAGGACCCTCATCTGTTCTTTCAGCTTCTTCATTTCTTCACTTTCTCTTGACACCTCGTCGGGCTGTTCCCGAGCTATCAACGATTCTGCATATACTGCCCAGAGTCGGTTGATGTTTGGGTATTCAATATGAGGGGCTACTGGGGCCAGGGGTGGAATAGGCCTTGCGGGAACTTGGGGCCATGGTTGGTACTGAGGATCAAAACCCTGTTGGACTTGGGGTTGCGGCCAAACGATGGGCGGTTCTTGTTGCTGATAAGTAGGGCCAGAATCTGGGGCCCATTGATTCTGATTGTTGGGATCGCTTTGAACGGGACCGGCCGTGATGGGACTCATTTGTGGAGGGTTGGTTCCTTGGAGTGGGGGAAGTACTTGTGATGAGTGCCCTTGATTCGGATCTCGATTCGGTGGTAGCCGTTCAAACCCTTGGTGGTGTGGCTCATTCGACTGACAATTATTCTATTCGAATCCAGGTACCCTGTTGCTCGGTTGTGAGGCTTGCTAGATTCTTGCTGACGATCATAAGTAAATGATGCATCTCAGCTAAGGTTGGCCGAACTGTTGATGCCTCAGCTAGGCTCTGATCTATTTCTTGATTCTCATGTCCGTCGATCATTCTGGATATGCTTGGTCTTACTAATCTTTTGGTATGATCTCGACCAGCCCAACCTTCCAGATTGTCGTCGTTTTACGGCTGTAGACGAAACCACGTGGCGAAGATGAAGGAAGACTATGATGCGACTCGATTTTTGCCAAAAGAACCACTAAAATAAAACCACCAAGAAAAGACTCGGGTTTTAAAAAGGTGGTGTAAAGTAAGCCGTAAGGTGGTACATCCCCTACGGCTGTTTGACAAGTGTTTTAGCCGACTTGATCTTATATGCAGTGCAAGTGTACGAACAGTTAAGGCTTCAGACTCCCTCCTATTTGGCAAGACCTTGCGATATACCCCAGGGGCGGGTACGTGCAAGAGTTTTTTGATATACTTCCCGGGTATGTGAGTATTCTCGTCAGTTGATATACCTTGGGGGCGTACTTGGCCAAGGAGAGTGGAAGTAAATGCTTTCGGTTTTTGTTGGCCCAAGCAAGCCAATTCCCTACTCACTTATAATACTTTCGAGGGTTTGGGATAAATTCATACTCGTAGAACCAATGCATGATTTGTGAAAGTGCGTGCAAAGTTCGAGAGGTTAGGTTTACAAATATCTTTATCTTTATTACATATGTTTTTGAAAAAAACTTCCGTTTTTAGAAAAAAGGTTTCTTTAACATAAAAAGGGAGTAGGGAAAGCAGTAAAAGCAAATATTCAACAAATAAACAAAAGTCCACATATAAGAGTCTAGTTTTCTAACATCCCCAGTAGAGTCGCCACTGTGAGAATCCGCAAATGCGACCCCCGGGTCTCGATCCCGTTGTTGGGTGTCTGAAACGTCGAAAAGGATTCCTTCGTTCCATTTGCTTTGATCGGAGTTGATAATACATATCAAGTGTCCTATATCCTATTTCTAGATGCAAGAGGGTTCGTTTAAAGTCGCCAGTACGTTTTACGGAAAAATGGATAAAAAGGGTCGTGTAAGAGGAAAGGCTATAGACAAGCCTTTGTTTACACGTTTATCTGCGAAACCAGGATTCTTTAGGATTCAAAAACTATGTTATGGATTGGGAAGCTGCTAAGCACCCGTTCCACCCTTTCGGTCTCCAGTGGTCTTTTATACGTTTATTCTATGTTGAAAAACTTGGACGCTTTTACTGACAGTCTACTATTTCCTGAATGAAAAACCCTAATTTTTGGAGAAAACGGGGAAGGGATGAAAACCTTTGTGTTCCGAGATCCGATGTTTTATTTGAAAAATGTAAAATACAAATGAAAAAAGCCTTTTATTTTAAGAGAGAGTTTCCTGTATTACTTCCTTAGATAATGACGGTTTTCTTGTGTTTTGATTACCTTGAAAGAGTTAAGATCTTATGTCGGGACTATTTTAATATAGAATTTAGAACTCTTTGAGGGGAGTTTTATCAGACATGTTGCAGTCTATAAAAAAGACAGGATGCGTTGAATTTTAATTCCTAAATAAGTTTTATCAATCCGGGTTTTGAAAATAGAATTTATCCGGATGATAATATACTTATTTTTATGGTTTTGCAAATGATTTTATTAGGGTCTTTTGTTTTAAAAAAAACAGTAGACTATTTTATAACTTGGCAATAAGTTTATTCAAATAAAACGTGGACAGAACAACAGAAGTAAAACAAGTACACAAATATCTAATTTTAAATACTATAAGAGATTTTCTTTACCTTCCCAACGAGAATAATTAATAAGAAAGAAAATATAATATGGCAGAGAGATCTCCGGCGATAATAATCTTCTCTTTCTTCAGATATTTCTGAGAATTCGATTCCAAATACGGGACACATCAAGTGTCGGGAATAGATTCGATAATTTTTCAGAAATAAGACGACAATAGAAAATACTTGACAAAAGACTAAAAAATCATATTTAAAACTTAGAATTCTTAGATCCCAAGTTGTTGTCCTGGAACCCTTGGGGATGTTGGCCTATTTATAGTGGTGGGAAAGGATTGTCGCGCGACATTTCCCCAGAAAGGGCAAGTGTCGCGCGACATGATGTGCAATGTCGCGCGACAAATGGCTGAAGTGATGTCTCTGACAGACTAATGTGTCAGAGAGTGGATGATCTGGTGTCAGGGGGGTTTTTCGCACGACATTCTCATATGTCGCGCGATAATTCTACTTAAAAAAAAGTTTGTTTGGCCAACAAGCCCTTTCGGGGCAGTTCGGGTGCTCGGGTAAGTCCCGGGCTCCAAGAACTGTACTTCTCAAAGGTCGTTAGGGTTTTTGCGGGGGTCACGGATCGGGGTGTCTATAGGGTTACAAAGTGTGGATTGATCTTGGTTTAAGATTGGTTTGATTATACACTAAAGAGTCTCCCGTATTGGTGTATGTGGGAATTGAATATTTAACGGAGCTGCTATTGACGGACTGGGCTAATCTAATTTTGCGTATAGTACATGTATTACTATAGGTGATTTGGAAAGCGAATATGATATATATATATATGCAAGACATATGTATGTAAATCTGTTGAACGTATATTTGATTCAAGTATACCTTTGAAATGATGATGGTTTTTATCACCTTTATTCTTGTCGGCTAGTTGAGTGATTCGATATGTATACTCTCATTGTTGCACTAGTCTATGGTCCCGGTCCCGGGTTTGGTCCCATTGGATGAGGCCGTAAGTTGGGCCATAGTGCTCCTGGGTGTAAGACCCAAAACCGTATATGGAAACTAACGTGTAGGCTCTGCATGCCGGATGGGTGCGCCTGAGGGCAAGACCACGAAATGTAGACCTAATAGTACGCTTGACTAGTTGCGAGATGTTTTTAGACGATATGATTATGGTGCTATGTTATATAAACTAGCCATTGGTTTTATATGTATATTTTCCTTACTAAAGATTACCTGTATAAAAACGATACTTCTTTTACCATACATGTGAGGTTTATATCTAATTTATGTTATTAGCGAAGTTTTCGACGGTATTTTCAATTGACATATATCTTATGATATTTTGGGGATGGGAAAGCATCAACATGCATGTTATAGACTATTTTTCATCGCCAAGAGAAATTACTTTCTTTATTACACTTGCACGCATCATTTTCAAGATATATTTTATATACAAACTTTATAGTTTTCACTGAGCCCGTGTTTGGCTCACTCCTATTTTTCCAAACCAGTCTTGCAGGTATATCTTCGTGGATAGTGCGTGTGTGGAGTCTAGTGACCTCTTAATTGACTTACGTAATTGTAGTCGTCCTTGGATGACTCTTGGTTATTGTATTTGATATATTTACTCGATTATATGATGGAACTTGTATTCTAATTGAGATATGAATAATGTAAAGCTTGTATTACAATTTGGGACCTCGTTGGAGGACTTGTCCTATTTTGATACATATATTGGTGAATTCATTCCGATGGATATTTTAGTGTGAATGTGGAGTAAGGATTTTGGAAAGAATTTATTTAGTTGTATACAGATTTTAGAACTGTTAAACTTATAGACTCCACAAACCAAAAATTTTCTAACAGGATTTTATACAAGAAATGTATTAGATATTGATTAAATTGTTTTAATTTAATCCCGCCATCGTGTACGACACCGTGATTAATCGGGTCCTGGAGGTGAAAATCTCAGAACGGGACTTGGGGCATCACAGGAGATACGGGGGATTGAACCATGTGCCTCTCGCATGCAAATCGAGCGCTCTACCATTTAAGCTACATCCCCTTGTGTACTTTTCAATTTGATTTTAAATTAGATATGGATAATTTGACCCTAAACAGAATGCTAATTCATAAAATTTTCAGAACTAATTTTGCTACTTTATCCCATATAGTTCATCAAAGTTTTAATTTTTCAAACCATTTTTAGGTTAGAAATTAGGTTTAGAAAATTTGGATACAAAAGCCATTATTGCATGATGCAATGGCAATTGGTCAGGCGTGGCTCTGTTTCTTCAATAACCTTTCACTAAATACAGTTGATTATTTTTTATTTGGTCAATTTTTTTTTTTTTTTTTTATGAAATCCAATTATTTGGAAGGTGATTAAAAAAAATATTCATGAGAAATAATGAAAAGATGGAAGACACCTTGCATTATCACCTATCTCTTTTCCAACTTCTCATTAAATTCAAACATACCCGATATTTATGAAACTGTTTATGATGTTTTTTGGGCCACTTTTAACCCAAAGCAAGGAATACTTTGCATTGGTTACAAAAAGAAGTTTGAATAAATAGATACAAATTGACACAACTAATGATAAAGCAAGAAGGCTATTCCTCTTCACCTTCTTCAACATGATGTAGCTAATTAGGGTTACCAATAATCCGAACAAGAACACAAACCTTGCTTGAAACAATGAAATCGACTGCGATCTCTAATCAAAATATCCCTTTCGTATACTACAGAAACAATCTTCACTGCAGAGTGACAATTTTGGCAAATTCGTAGATTCTTGAGAATGTAAATTGGTGCACCATCTCTAGTACTCATTAGCCCAAAACAAACAGCTAGCTTCTCGCTGTGAAAGAAAAATACCTGTTCATTCTCTTCTTGCTCATCCTTATTATCCTTACCAAAACCAGAAAATACTAGTGAGTCAGTATAGGTTACATAACCTTCCAATCTTAGCCTTCGGATAATCTCACATAACGTAAGATATCTCTCTCTTATTTGTGGGTGCGATTTGTCTCCCGCGCTGAATTGATGGACTTGGCCTCCAACATGTATCTTGTCCCGGATATCTTTCGAATACCTTTGTCTTTTAGAATCTTGCGGAAAGAATTAGCCATTTCTTGCTTACTAGCAAAAGCGTACATATTTGAAAGAAGGATATGATATTTTATGTTGAGTGGATAGATTTGGATTACCTCTTGCATAAGGCGTTCGCCTAGCTCAAGCTTTTTGTGGACACTATAGGACCTTAAAAAGGATCCTAGCACAACCTCGTTATTGGCATTGCTCTTATGAAAGTCTTTGCTTTATATAATTCTCATGCTCAACCTAAAAGATCTACCATGCAAGTGTAGTGCTCCATCGAAAGGGTTATGCTGTACGAAGATTCAAGGCTATAGAAATAGTGATGACCCTGGTTGATTAGCCTTGAGTGACTACACGAGGTTAACATAGCTGTAAAGGTGACATCATTGGGTTTGACCTCTTTAACCATATGAGGGAAGATATCCAACACAAGATTTCCTCGACCGTGCATTGCTAGTCCACCTGGCATAGCATTCCAAGTTACAACATTCTTGTTAGTCAATTTCTTGAAAATATGGAATGCAATGTTGATCCTACCACATTTTGCATACATATCGATCAAAGACATACCTGTTAGAATATATTAGGTTTCCCTATTGTATAATGTTTTTATAGTTATCTCTTATGCATAACCCTATAAATAGGGCCCTCCTATATTAATTTATTATTCTAATTCAATATGATTCATTCTCTCTCTAGAATGTTTGACTTGGTATCAGATGGACATAGATCCCCATTGTTAAGATTCATCTATTGTCATTCAAAAATCAACCATCTCCGACCTCATCTTCGTATCTTGCAACCTTCTGTCACTTTGTTTAAGCCACAAACGTTCTCCAAACACCACAAAACTAATACTAAACAATTCCTCTCTTCGAGACGATCAATCCAACGTTTGAATAATCTCAATTGGATTTCCACGCGCTCTCACGCACCGCCACAATCAACGTTTTTTGGATTATTCAGATCTCCAGCTACAGAAGTGTAAACCCTAAAAAAATTTCACCTGCCTCTTCGTCTAGTCTAGACGATCCTAACACCATCACGCACAGCCTAAACCCCCTCACGCGCTGTCATGACGATTAGAGATGCTCTACAACTTAAAGTTCAAACTATGTTACTATATATGAATAAGGAAAAACTAAGGGTGGCACTAATTACACATACTATTTTACTCAGTAACACTTCATCTTATGTACATGGTCCTATTGTATTCAGTATGTGCAAATTACCTCGATGCAATAAGGTCAAGCTATTGTCGGGAACAAAAAAAATATACTGGTCATATAAGATTGAGGTCATGTGCACATACTCGGTGATATAGGATCGAGTATGTGGACATTGCTCGGTTCTTTACTACCGAGCTAATGTTGGGGTATTATAAAATATTTTGGTGTGTGTAATTAGCGCCATTGTTGTGATAAATTTTAATATACTCGTAAGAGTACGAATCAGTTTATAGTGTAACATGTAAGTGATGTCGATCCCACACAGATTCAAACAGTAAGTTTTATAATTGTCTTATTAATTTTTGACTAAACTCATAATCTAATTAGAAAATTTTATGGTAATTAAACATATTAAATAAAGAAAATTAAATAAATCAAAGTAATGAAAGTAAACTAAAATAATGGAAATAAATTAAATACTCTTAAGAAATATAATAAAATTAATGAATTAATTAACTAGGGTTTCGGAGTCATATAATTTAATATCATCTTCCTAAGCATTCGTGCACATAAACTCTATTCTTATCTCACAATAATTTGATCCCTTACTCTATTATTTGCGTAAAAAAATTCATCCAATTTAAATTAATTTATAAAATTCAATTATAATTCTTCCACAGCAATACTTACGTATCAAATCAAAACGCTCACTATATCCGTCAATACACACCCTATATCCACTCTTAATAAATCATAAGGTGAAATCTAACAAAAAATAATGATAATCCAACTTTATTTTTATCAATTAAAATAGATATCTAATAGAAAAAATTGTATTTAACATTAAAGCAATAAATTTATAGAGTTAATTTGCATAAACACATGCAATAGAATCAATTAAATCCTAACCTTAGTACAAATTTATGTCTAGTATAAAATAAAATAAATAGTAAATAAAATTTCTTTGGCATTAATTAAATAAATTAAGTCTTCAAATCTTTAAAAAAAAAAAGAGTAAAAGAAAATTAAAGAAAATAGACGAGGGAGGAGCACGGCACTTCTGTACGACTGCCTCTTGAATTGCAAAATTGCATGCTTTTTATAATATATGTGCTTAAAATTTTAATGGATGTAAGAGTAACCGATGGGCTTGACTCACTTGTTGTTTAAGAATGCTTTGGTAGTTTTTGGGCCCGCACTTTAAGGGCTATAATTATTAACTTGGGCAATCTGCTGAATGGTTGGTAGGCCGCAACATGGTTGGTGAGTGGGCTTGGGTATAATTATATTCTTTTATTTTTAATTTATATATTTTGTGCTGCAATTTTGAATTATGATATAACTGAATTATATTGAATTGTAAAGTTATAATTCTCAAAATTATCTTTAAATTAGGCTCATTTATTGAATGATTTGAAATTTCGAGTAAAAATTTATACGTTCAAAAGTATTGAACTATTTTAAATGTCGTCTTCACTTACTTTAAATTTTTTATTTTTCTCAATCTTCTCTAATTTTTTTTTAGAACATATGAAGAATACTAAAAACAAGAGAATTTGTGATAACATATATTTTTTAAAATATAAATTAATAGAATAAATTATACTAATAAATAAATTATACGAATTTTTTAGTTCAAAACCCCCAAAAATAAATCAAAGCGTCATACAGTAATAAAATTTAAGAGATTTGTAAATTTTTGACCAAAAATCTCTACTTAGCTAACGGCTCTTTCCGCTCAATTTAACAAGAGGAGAGGGAGTCATTTGCACATTGTGAAGGAAATCTAAGATTATTTAGTCAAACACTGATGTTCAATCAGTCAAACAATTTGTTCATTAGAAAATTGTATTAAAATGGTGTTCCAACCTGGAAACATACAAATCTCAATCTAAGAGGACTAAAATCGCAAACTCAAACCTAGATTTGTTGGAGGAGAAAAAGGACGAAGGAAATTGAATGGATCTGAAGGAGGAGAAGAACGGTAGAGAGTATCAGAGCATGGTGGCCTCGCCGTTGATGAAGCACGCAGAGAGAACGGTTGCCGGAGAATGCCCATGGGGATCGATGATCATTCCGACGGAATCGCAATTATTAAAACGGCTAATGCCGTTTCAACATCAAAATTGGAGCCGTCAGTAATTTAGGTAACAGGTGTAGTGATTTATCTCTTTTGTTCTTTTGAATTGGTTTACTCTGATTTTGTTTTTTCTCCTGGGGATTTCATTATTTTGCTACATAATATGTTTTTTGTCGCCTTTGGTTGATGGTAACTTTATTATTTTTATTTGAAGCATTGAAGTTGTATAAGTATGCTCATGTGTTGTTTGATGAAATGTCTCATAGAAATAGATTGTACGAGGATTCAGGTATTGATTAGCATTTTATTGTTTCTTCTCAAGCATAATAACCAGAAAAAACAAGGGTTAAAAAATTGGACAAAGCCATCATGTGTGCTACTACTAGGCTTTTATGTATTGCTGTTAGAGCCTTTAAGCCAAATGATTTTAGGCATAATAACCCATCTTTGAAGTTGGTATACATATATATATATATATATGTTTTGCTGTTAAAAATCTATTTTTGGAGTAGCAAAATCTTCTAATTACCATTTGAACAATATTGCTAAGAAACATATTTATTGTTGAATTTAGTAGAGCTTGATCTTTCAAGTGTACTAACATGGTTGAACCATTGGTTCATATTGATTTCCTAGAGTTCTCTGTTTTACATTCTCAATTGTTTGCAGTTGGATTGCAATTCTTGTTGAAAATTGGAGACAAAGCAAAGCAGCCAAAATTGAAAACAGCCGCCCACTCATGGAGAAAATTGAAAGCAGCCGCCCACTCATGGTGAAAAATGGTGGGTCTTTGATTTATTTAATTTCAAAGGATGATGTCATGAATGACATCATCCAAAGCCTTATTTCTTCTATAAATAGAGAAAGGAGAGAAGAGAATATCATCATCAAAACAACAGCTCTCGACAGTAGAGAGAGAGAATTAATTTGCAGAGAGCAAATTAATTAAGAGCAAATATAATTTTGCAGAGAGAGCAAAATTAGAGAGAAAAAAAAAAGGGTCAAAGAAAATAGAAGTAAAAGTGTCTAAGTGAGAGCTTTTGCAGTGTCTATTTTTGAGTGTTGAGAGATACACAGTGTGCGTGTATAGGTCTGCTGACCAGTCTTGTAAACCTTTTTTTTTGATATAGTGAATATTTGGGGTGCTCTGTGGACTAGTGGCAAATTTGCCGAAACCACGTAATTCTTTGTGTTGTGCTATTGGTGTATTTTATTGTGCCAAATAATATTTTCAATTGTGCAAGTCAAATATATTTTTTCTGTCATTTCATTCCAAGATCCATATTTAAATACTAGCAGCGTCTAGTATTTCCCAACAACTGGTATCAGAGCGTTTTGTGGTGATTTCTGTCAATTTTTCTGCAAGGTTACTGTTCACGTGAATAGTGAATTCCGTGAATAGTAAAATTTTTCCGGCGATATCGGTTTGTCGACGGAGGTGTTCTAATACACGGTGGTTCGCAGGAATAGTCAGAAACGATCCGGAAGAAGTCAGGTTCTAGTGGGAGTTATGGCGGAAGAAGGAAAAGGAATTGAAAAATTCGACGGCCAAGATTTTGGTTTCTGGCGAATGCAAATTGAAGATTATTTGTACGGGAAGAAGCTTCATCTTCCCCTACTTGGCACTAAACCAGAAGATATGAAAGATGACGAATGGGCACTACTTGACAGGCAAGTGTTAGGAGTCATTCGTCTGTCATTATCAAGAACAGTGGCGTTTAACGTCGCAAATGCGAAAACTACCGCAGAAATGATGTCAGTGTTATCTGGCATGTACCAAAAGCCTTCAGCAAACAACAAAGTGCATTTGATGAAGAAATTATTTAATCTGAAGATGGCGGAAAATTCTTCAGCGGCAGAACACTTGAATAATTTCAACACCATCATCAGCCAGTTGTCTACTGTCGAAATCAAGTTCGACGATGAAGTCCAAGCCTTGATAATTTTAGCCTCGCTACCGAATAGCTGGGAGGCTATGAGAACGTCAGTGAGCAATTCTACCGGAAAAGAAAAGCTCAAATATACCGACATCAGAGATTTGATTCTGAACGAGGAGATTCGCCGAAGAGATTCCGGTGAACCGTCCACTTCCGGCTCAGCCTTAAATGTTGAATCAAGAGGCAGAAATTCAACAAGAGGAAATGGAGGCAACAGAAACAGATCGAGGAACGGCCGGTCAAAGTCAAGGGCTCCAAAGAATTTCAACAGATCTCAAAACCAAAATAATCAAAAGGTTATTGAGTGTTGGAATTGTGGTAAAACTGGACACTACAAAAATCAGTGTCGAGCAGCAGAAAAGGCTCCAGAAAGGCGGACTGAAGCAAACGTTATTGCAGAACAGTCAGAAGATGCATTGATATGCTCCATGGAAAGCAAGACGGAGTCATGGGTGTTAGATTCTGGAGCATCCTTTCACGCCACCTCAAACAGAGAATTCTTCTCAAGTTACGAACCAGGAAACTATGGAAAGGTGTATCTTGGTAATGATCAGCCATGCGACGTGGTCGGCAAAGGCGAAGTAAATATCAAGTTAAATGGGTTCGTGTGGAAGCTGAACGATGTCCGACACATCCCTGACTTGAGGAAGAATTTAATCTCGGTGAGCCAGTTAGCAAATGAAGGCTATGTCACAACCTTCAGCCGGGATACATGGAAGGTTTCCAAAGGTGCAATGGTAATTGCTCGGGGCAGTATGTTAGGCACTCTCTATATGACGGCAGGTGCGCGTGGGTCAATTGCAGTTGCTGCAAGCAAAGACGATCCCAATATATGGCACCAGAGACTTGGTCACATGAGTGAAAAGGGACTCAAGGTCATGCACTCAAAGGGGAAGCTAGCAGGGCTTCAGTCAACGGATATTGACTTATGTGAGAGTTGCATCTACGGGAAGCAGAAGCGAGTCAGTTTTAATACAGGTGGCAAAACTCCAAAGCAAGAGAAGCTGGAGTTAGTGCACACAGATGTATGGGGACCAGCCCCAATTTCATCCATTGGCGGGAAGTCATACTTTGTGACTTTCATTGACGACCATTCCAGGAAGGTATGGGTTTACTTCTTGAGGCACAAATCCGAGGTGTTCGAAGTGTTCAAGAAATGGAAAGCCATGGTGGAAAATGAAACAAGTTTGAGGATCAAGAAGCTAAGATCCGACAATGGTGGAGAATATGAAGATGGAGAGTTCAAAAGATTCTGTTACATAAATGGAATCAAGTTGGAGAGGACAGTTCCAGGGACCCCGCAACAGAATGGCGTGGCGGAACGAATGAACCGAACACTGACTGAGAGAGCCAGAAGCATGCGTCTACATGCAGGTTTGCCTAAACAATTCTGGGCAGAGGCAGTCAGTACTGCAGCCTACCTAATCAACAGGGGGCCGTCAGTGCCGTTGGAGCACAGAATACCAGAAGAGGTATGGAGTGGCAAAGAAGTAAAACTTTCTCATTTGAAAGTTTTCGGCTGTGTGGCATATGTACATATTAGTGATCAAGCTAGAAGCAAGCTGGATCCTAAATCACAAAAGTGTACTTTTGTTGGATACGGCGGAGATGATTTCGGTTATAGATTGTGGGATGACAAGAACCGAAAAATTATCAGAAGCAGAGATGTCATATTCAATGAGAAGGTGATGTACAAGGACAAAGACGCAGCAGATTCAAGTAATTCAGTGCAGCATAATCCTGTGTATGCCGATATTGGTGATATTCCAGAAAGCAGTCAGACAGAACAGACAGAAGAAAGTTCTCAGACTGAGGAAGCAATACAACAGGAGAATACGCAACAGACGGAGGCAGAAGAACCTTCAGCTCAAACTCCTGTACTTAGGCGGTCTTCCCGGCCTCATGTACCAAATATGAGATACTTAAATTACTTGCTGCTGACTGATGGAGGTGAACCTGAATGCTATGATGAAGCATGTCAGGTACAGGATGCAAGCAAGTGGGAGCTTGCAATGAAGGACGAGATGAAGTCCCTTATCTCGAATAAGACATGGGAGCTAGCCGAGCTACCAGAAGGGAAGAAAGCCCTACACAACAAATGGGTGTATCGAGTGAAGGAGGAACACGATGGTTCCAAAAGGTACAAGGCAAGATTGGTGGTCAAAGGCTTTCAGCAGAAAGAGGGAATTGACTACACCGATATCTTCTCGCCAGTTGTAAAGCTGACTACTATTCGGTCAGTTTTGAGCATTGTTGCAGTAGAAGATTTACACCTTGAGCAGTTAGATGTGAAAACTGCTTTTCTCCATGGTGATCTAGAAGAGGAAATATACATGCAGCAGCCTGAAGGTTTCTCAGTTAAGGGAAATGAGGAACTAGTTTGCAAATTGCAAAAGAGCTTGTATGGCTTGAAACAAGCTCCGAGACAGTGGTACAAGAAGTTTGATGGGTTTATGCAAACGAATGGCTATTACAAGTGCAACGCTGACCATTGCTGTTACTTCAAAAGGTTTCAATCCAGTTACATCATTTTGTTACTTTATGTTGATGACATGTTAGTAGCAGGTTCAGATATGGATGAAATCAGAAGGTTGAAGAAACAGTTGTCGAGTGAGTTCGACATGAAAGACTTGGGTGCAGCAAAGCAGATTCTTGGGATGAGGATAAATAGAGACAAGCAAAGGGGCGTCTTGCAGTTGTCTCAGGCTGAGTATATTAGCCGTGTTCTAAAGAGGTTCAGCATGAGTAATGCTAAGCCAGTTAGCACACCCTTGGCTAGTCACTTTCGACTATCCAAGGACCAGTCTCCCAAGAATAATGAAGAAGAAAACTTCATGGCTAAGGTACCATATGCCTCAGCCATTGGAAGTTTGATGTATGCTATGGTTTGCACGAGACCAGATATTGCCCATGCAGTGGGAGCTGTAAGCAGGTTTATGACAAATCCGGGCAAGCAGCACTGGGAAGCAGTAAAGTGGATATTGAGATATCTACGAGGTACTACTGACAAATGCCTATGTTTTAGCAGAGATGAGCTGAGACTTCAGGGATTTGTAGATTCAGATTTTGCTGCTGAGATAGATCACAGAAGAAGCACTACTGGTTATGTCTTTACAGTAGGTGCTACTGCAGTCAGTTGGCTATCACAACTACAGAAGATAGTTGCCTTATCCACTACAGAGGCAGAGTACGTAGCCATAACTGAGGCAAGTAAAGAGATGATCTGGTTACAGGGTTTGTTGGCAGAATTGGGTTTCAAGCAGACGAAGAATGTCTTACACTGCGATAGCCAAAGTGCAATACATTTGGCAAAGAATTCGGCATTTCATTCGAGGGCTAAGCACATAGGTCTTCGATATCACTTCGTCAGATCACTCCTAGAAGATGGGGTATTGAAACTTGAAAAGATTCAAGGAAGCAAAAATCCAGCCGACATGTTAACCAAGACAGTTACGACAGAGAAACTAAAGTTGTGTTCAGTTTCTGTCAGTCTTAAAAGCTAAAGATAAACGAGATAAGTCACACCAAATATTCACTATGAAAAGAAACGGTTCGAGGTGGAAGATTTGTTGCATTGTCTCCAAGTGGGAGATTGTTGAAAATTGGAGACAAAGCAAAGCAGCCAAAATTGAAAACAGCCGCCCACTCATGGAGAAAATTGAAAGCAGCCGCCCACTCATGGAGAAAAATGGTGGGTCTTTGATTTATTTAATTTCAAAGGATGATGTCATGAATGACATCATCCAAAGCCTTATTTCTTCTATAAATAGAGAAAGGAGAGAAGAGAATATCATCATCAAAACAACAGCTCTCGACAGTAGAGAGAGAGAATTAATTTGCAGAGAGCAAATTAATTAAGAGCAAATATAATTTTGCAGAGAGAGCAAAATTAGAGAGAAAAAAAAAAGGGTCAAAGAAAATAGAAGTAAAAGTGTCTAAGTGAGAGCTTTTGCAGTGTCTATTTTTGAGTGTTGAGAGATACACAGTGTGCGTGTATAGGTCTGCTGACCAGTCTTGTAAACCTTTTTTTTTGATATAGTGAATATTTGGGGTGCTCTGTGGACTAGTGGCAAATTTGCCGAAACCACGTAATTCTTTGTGTTGTGCTATTGGTGTATTTTATTGTGCCAAATAATATTTTCAATTGTGCAAGTCAAATATATTTTTTCTGTCATTTCATTCCAAGATCCATATTTAAATACTAGCAGCGTCTAGTATTTCCCAACAATTCTTACCATGGGCTTATCCTTCTACAAAAGTAAATAATCGACTAGGAGAAGAAGCGGACTTGTTGGCCTCTTTACAATAAGCCTCGTTACAAAAAATGGTAATCAATGGCTGTGAATTTCCAATTCCCTTGGCCTTAAAATGTGCAAATGTTATATCTGGCCTCTTAGTTTTACAAGAAGTGACATTCTGTATGTTTATGTGCTGCCTTGCCTTTTCTTGTATACAAGATTTATATGTACTAATGGTCAAATAGACATTGTTTTCAACTATTAGTCTAATAAACCTTGTTTTATTCATATGGTTTGAAGGCTTAATGACAAATTACAAGATACGATGGAAACCTGATCGAAGGCAGAATGGGTGCCATTACTACTTGGAATTCATGGCTGATTACTTCTTCAGGAACCTGCTGTTCTTGTTCCAAATATTTATAACATTACTATACCAACAAACTCTTCAGATCTAAAGATCTTCTCTACTTGCACACATACACCAAAACTCGAGCAAAGCCTGCACGAATTGGGTCATTGTGACTCGTTCAACGCTACACTATTACCCAGAATAACCTCTCTTCATTCTTGTACACATTTATTAGGTGATATTTCACAAAAAGTAAAATTCAATAATGATTATATATATAAGAACACGAGTGCACCTTATGTTTTTGGAAATGAATTTGATTGTGTTTGTACGCTATGGTGTATTTGGTGAAATTCATGGTTCAATCGTGGAAGGAATATATGCATTGCACAAGTCATAACATTCCGCTAGTCCCCATCCACTCTTCCTTGCTCCATACAATTCTTTTAATTGTAATGATATGAACAAGAGTCTTAAGGTCAACTTGTACTAATGTTATTTCATGCTCATAAAAACTTGTAGAGTTGTTCGTCATATCCTAGACAGACACAAAGAACACGGAATGTCTAAAGGGGATTTTGATTAAAGCTTAAATCTCTCATTGCACATATATCATTGAAAGTTATGTACATGAAGAATTGGATGTGCTGTTCTCTCTTCTACCTTATGTGGTACGGTATATCTTATCATAGGTAGTTGGTTAAGCATTTGGACCGGTGAAACCTAGGTTTGATGTTGAAAACTATATGTGTATCACAAAAGCAATAAGAAGTAACAAGATTTTTTTAGTATAGTTATTGGAGAAGCAAGGACTGTTGTTAATCTTCCTTTTGTCCCGTAACTAGTCTTTCGCGTCTCTTGCCGTTGCAAAATATTTCTTAGAATTAAAAATTCTAGATACCAGCATGACATAGCGAAAGCTAAGCAAATAATGAGGAGAAGAGTCGTACATACATATCGTCTAGACATGTTATCAAAGGCTATTAAGCCTACAATGCCAAGAGTACTGACTACAAAGTAGTTGATTAAGTTTGCATAAGAAAGCTAATTCAACAGCTCAACTAGTTGTACTGATCTCTAGGAAAGATGAAGATGATGATGTCCCGTGATCCACAATTGGTTCATCTGGTGGACAATAAGTAGGCTTCGGAGGCACTTGCAATAACTCGGCCTCCCCTTCAAGCATTTCCAACACTTTGCTCATGGAAGGACGATCCGCGGGCTTCAATTGTATGCACCAAAGTGCAACTATAGTCATCTTCCTAACTAGCCTTTTCAATTCGTCAGTTGCATCATCCAACTCCATGTCCTCTCCTTGATTAATGCGGTCATAAATCCACGTGGGGAAGTATATTTGGCTCGAGTGCTCTGCAAATGCATTCACGTTTTTCCTTCTCCCCACCATTTCCATCAAAAGCATACCAAAGCTATAAACATCAGCCTTATACGAGACACCTCCAATGTGTTTGTAAAAAAATTCAGGAGCAATATATCCCAACGTTCCCCGTGCTGCAGTGAGAGAAACGATGCGATCATCCGTTGAGTACAATTTTGCTAGACCAAAGTCTGAAATTTTTGGGACAAAGTTCTCATCGAGAAGAATATTGTGGGGTTTGATATCAAAGTGTAGAATTTGCATCTCACAGCCTCGGTGTATGTACTCAATCCCTCGAGCCACTCCAAGTGCAATATCGTACATTCTCTCCCAACTTAAAGGGGCCTTATTTTCTCCTTTAGAGAAAATAAACTTATCTAGAGAACCATTAGGCATGAAGTCATAGACAAGAGCTCGTTTCGATCCCTCAGCGCAAAATCCAAAGAGGTGGACCACATTAACATGATGAATTCGTCCTATGGTGGCAACTTCACTAATGAAATCTTGTCCGTTGGCTTTTGATGATTTTCCTAGTAATTTTACCGCTACAAGATGGCCACTTCGAAGCTTTGCTTTGAAAACAGATCCATATCCTCCTTGACCTAATTTGTCCTTGAACCCATTGGTCATCTCCTTTATTTGGGAGTACGAGTACCTAATTGGCATAAAATTATTCTGACTCTGAAGGAAGTTCTCGATTGTATCATCTACTGACAAGTGTCTTCGTCGACATCGGTACACCACAAGTGCAATCAAGCATGGTATGCCTATAGAAGCCCTTGCTACGAAGAATATGAAGAATAGACCTAAGTTTACAAGAAAATCGCGTACAAGTTAGCAAATAATGCAGACTATAGTTCTTAAATAATTTTCAAGTGATTAATTTAGCTACGAATATCAGCTTAGATGATGCAAGTGGCCGGTTAACTAATATGTCCTTTAGCTTGTATGCTTTATCTACGTTTTATAGCGAGTCTTAGTCTTCCTTCTGAAGTTTGTCAATACTTTTTCTCTCTATCCATCGAAGCTGATAAAACAGAGTTTAAGTGCTAAAAATATGAAAACTCACATATCGTTGCGTAGACCTCATTCCCGTATCCTGGTAGAAATAGCAAAATTCATATTAAGTAGAGTACATAATAGAAGACAAAATGTTGATGTCACTTTTTATAGGTAGAGCAAGTGAGTAAAATTAATAAAAACTCACTTATGCCCCAGAAGAACGACTTCAAGTCGCCTGAAAAAATTAAAAATATAAAAAAAAAGTTAATTAGCCATTAGTCCCTCATAAACATCTATGAAGTCTAAACTCATTTATTTATTCAATGTTTTATCCTTGTATTTTTTTTTCTTAGCCAACAATTGGCGCTCAACCGCATGCTATTTTGCATTTAGTTTTTCTTGCCATTATTCATCAAGATCGATAAATTGATGTTTTGGGAGGTTATAAGACAGATATTTCTTAGTAAAGGTTACTCTTTTGTATTACAGTGGCAGAATGACTCAGCTTTATAATTAACACCTTGTATAATTATGTGTCTTGTTTAATAGATCTCTATAATATTATCAATTTATAGATAAACAGATATTTATGATAAAAGTTACAAGATCTCAAAGTAAAAAGTATAATATAATGAAAGAATGAGTGAATATTACAATATCACATTACGAAAAAAAAATTCTTTTGAATTTGATCATGGATCATGTTAGACCTCGTTCTGAATTATTGCAGCAATAATAATGTTATGCCCAAGGGCACGGCCTATACTCTAGAACTATTAGGCAAGGGCCAAATAAGCACACAATTCATTCTTTATATATTTTTTTGCCCCCTTGCATGAAGGTGGAATTCTTTTTGGAGGTCACCGTTGTATTGGAGTACGGCTATGTAGTACTGTAGGAGTATTGTAAATGTTTTCAAAACTTGCCCTTCAAAACCGCTAAAGAAACTAAGGCTGCTAATGGTTTGAATCGTAGCCAACTAATTATAACAGGTCCCATACATGATATGGCGATTGCTTCAATAACATTTGTCATGCCCATGGGGTGAAACTTACCCTTGAAAACGGGTCAACAAGGGAAGGGTGCCCCATGTGCATATTTATCACTGTAACTCATTTTATGTATGGAACCAGGTAGGACGAGATTGAAGCAAGACCTTAACACAACAAGAACTCATCATCTGCTACCAGGTTAATAGTTTAATGGGTTCGGTCACTTGATCCATGACAGGAACATATTTAGATATAAATATTATAAATGAAGAGTTTAAACACAACATGCTCGAACATAGCACTACTATTTTTTACGAGGCATACACCGGTTGACCTTTATTATTATTATTATTATTATTATTATTATTATTATTTCTAAAGTAGATAGGGTCGAGGTAGGTGTTAGAATTATTTGTCACATGAGTAAGAAATAACATAACCTGAGCGGAGCACAGCGCTACACAACACAATGCACTGGTAGGTTGTCTAAGAGTAAGTATTTTATTTTATTTTTTTATATTATTATTATTGAAAATGTGTAAGAGCAAGTAATTATAAGTTTTAATAGTGAAATAGTGATTCTTAACTAGGAATTTGCGTGTAATAGTTTATGAAACAAATGAGATGGAGCATGTAAAGATTTACCTGTCTTCAGAGCATACCACAAGCCTGTAAGATCTTCCCTCATGTCTTTAAGAAACTCGTGTAACGGTGTATACGATCTAGAAATTAACAAGTTGTTGAACGATAATATCTTTTTTCCCAAAAAAGAGGCAAATTATATTTTTGTAAAATGAGTCCATGTTTTGTAATTTATATTTAAAATGAGTAGTTTGACCAAGATTAAGGCAAAATTATTTATCTTTTAATATTTTTTTTATTGACAATTCTATCCGAGGTGTACAAACATTATTCTTCCCTTCTAATATGTTATGGTTGTTAGGCACCACTACTAACCACAAACCACTACCGGACCATCGGTAGGCCTCCAACGACCTCATTCGAGCTCCCATGAAATAATCAGGAGTCCGATGGTGGCTAAGTGTATTTCTTTTCAAAAATTAGGAAATGTAAGGATATTTTAAGTATTTGAAAAGGAAATGCAAGGTGAAGTGGAGGACACCCGGAACTCTGTGATGTGGTAAAATCTAGGGACTTATTTTCTTTTACGTTATCTGTAAACACAAACGCATATATATATATATATGTGTGTGTGTACATACATATATAACGGATATGGTAGTTAGTCAGGAGATATGTTTTGATCATCAAGTAAAAATTAGTGTTGAGAAAGTATACGTACCTGATTGGAGTACTAATATAGAACTCGACTTGAAAGCCCAGTAGCAGCTTCTGGTGAATATAAGAAATAGAGAGATTGTTGTAGTCAAGATCACTAGTGATTGGGTAAATATTAATGAGGTTGCAGGAGTCGGGAATGTCTGCTAAACTTGGTCGATTTCCAACCATTGCGTAAAAGTGATGATTAATTTGGGAAGCATAAGAGGTATTATTGATACAGCTCGAGTAATTTACAGTAGTTCTCGAAAATCGTATAGGAGTTGGACAACTCATAAAATAAACTGACGTATCATTAAGTATGAAAAAATCTACAGTAGACCCCCTACGTAGAATATCTTGACCGCGAAGCTTGGATAATGGAAAAGAACTGAGAGGAATGGAGCAGTAATTCTCAGCGTCTAGACCTGCATCTACGCATTCGAGTATTACAAAATGTTCTCGAATATCTGTTGAAGACCGTGAAGAATAAGATATTTTTTGGACATAGTATTTATTGTTCCCCGGAGGTATGGATAGAGTGGTGCGATTATCCTCCTCGCAAGCCAGTTCGATTGTAACTTCACCCTCAGCACATCTACGACGATCGCCTTTTAATCGAAGATAAGGGTAGTTGATATTGCTAATGTTTCCGCAGGATGAAGGTGGGCACTGCTCTGTTTTGGCCGTACAAGTATAAGACGCATCAAGAAAAAGAAGAAGAGCAAAAACATGGCCAGTAACGAAGCTTGATCTTGGCATCATGCTATATTGCTAGTTTTTGCTAATTGTTTACCATTAAAGGTAGTGGTGGTTGTTAATTATATATAGCAAATGTGTATATATATGTCTGCTCTGTATTCCCATTAGAGGTAGTGGTGGTTGTTAATTATAGCTTAGAGTCTTCTCAAAAATTCCAAGTCAATGAAGGCAACTGAATTTTTTAGCCATTCATTTGGTCAATGTTGAGATATTCTGAATTTGCACTCTATATTTTTGTTTCGGATTATAATTAAGTTTTTCACTCCGTATTATATTTTCTTTGTGTTTACACCCCACTATTAGTAATGTCCATTAGTTAAATTATATTTTGCTTGACCAAAATGCCTTTATAACTTCTCATCTCAATTTTATTTTTTTTCAATTTTAGTTTTCACCCTATGCTTCAAGACGATTATAGTAATAAGATATGTTGGTATAAAACTAATTTCAAAACACTTAACTAAAAAACATAGATTAATTAGGAGAAAAATGTGTGATTTATGAATTTAGAGAAGAAAATTAATAAAATTTGTAAATGAAACTTCAATAAATGACGGGCCGCCTTGGAGATTTTTTTTTGGAAAAGTCCAAGTCAATGAAATCAACTGAAATTTTTAGCCTCTCCTTTAGTCAATGCTATTGAGATAAAGAAAAACATAAAAATCCTCTCTGAACACAGTTCTAACTAATATATATATCATCAAACTAGACATTGATTACTTATTTGTTTTGGAATTCATGGCTGACTACTTCTTCCATTATTTCTTGTTCTCGTTCCTATTTATATCTGGTCGCCTTGGAGTTGAAGGTACAAATGATGAGTGTAAAATTACCAAATGCGGGAAAAATGGTCCGCCCATTCGATTCCCATTTCAACTTACACCTAACCAGCCAAAACATTGCGGCTACCCAGGGTTTGAGCTATCCTGCAACAGCAAGAAGCAAACAGTGCTCGTACTTCCGGTCGCTTTTGAGGTGGTGGTTGATAAAATTGACTACCTATCACGAAGTATTTATGTACATGATCCCCATAATTGCTTTCCGGCACAGGTTTCAAGGTTCAATCCATCTGCTTCTCCTTTCAAATTCGGGAATTCCTATGGTATTGCTTTGTTCAATTGTTCGCCAGCCGAAAGAAATTATCCAACCTTCGTCCCTTGCCTTAGTGGCCCTGGGTATCAAATTTATGCAGCACAGGAGTATGATGGATATATGATTGATGAATTAACAAATTGTGTTAAGATCCATAACTTCTCATCACTTGGACTTGATTTGTTTGGGTACCCGCAAAGCAACCTTCCGACGATGTCTTGGAAGGAACCAAATTGTAGCATGTGCGAATCAAAAGGCAAAATATGTAGGTGGAAGAATTATAACACTACAACAGCAGCAGCAGGAGCAGGGGAACCTGAACTTATTGAATGTGTGCAAATGCCCAAAAAGCCCACAGGTATGTTTTAGGACAAGCAATAAACTAGCTAGTTGCACAAAGAGACGAACTATAAATATAAAATTTTGTTGAGTACACGTGTCAATGGGCTGTTTGCTGAAAAAGAGGATCTAAAACCACAATGAAACTCATCACGTGCACTTTAATTATTTAGACTGTGTATGTACCAACATTCCTACCAATTTTCCAGCAAAGATTTTGATTGCAGAAAATCAATTGATCTCCAGAAATTTCGTCTCAAAAAGAATTTAATTAATTGCTGTTTTAATTAAAAAAATAAATTAAAGGTTATTGTACAATATCATAACAACTTACGTTTCTGAAATATATTATTCTATTGTTGAAAAGCATGATAACTACTTGATAAATCTCATTTCCTTTTCACAGGTGCATCAAAGATATTTCACCTTACAGGTAATATTATATATGCACATTTTTCATGTTAGTAAGGGTGCGCTTGGTTACACAATTTTGGAATTCTATAAAATTGCAATTCTAAATACAATAGAATTGCAATACTACTGTTTGAATCGTAAGTAGATTTCATTTAGAATTCCATTAGAATTACAAATTTGTTATGGAATTCCAAATTTGTTTGTTTGGTTAATTTGTACAATTAATTTGGAATTCTAATGACACAATGACCTTGAAGAACATTTGTCACAATTCTCACTGCTGAGTCCAAAGAATTTTTTATAATGTACATACAATAGATATATACAGACATATAGTTACTACAATTACATATAATTACTTATAGGTTTTAGGTTATAAAGAGGGATTCCCTTACTTTAACAAAAAGATGGGATTTCCATTTGAAGGGTAAATAGATGAATTTCATAATGAAAATGTGTAGGGTGATAAATATAGTGTGTAGGTCACCTCCACCAAATTTCATATAAAAAAAAATCCAACCTAGAATTCAGTGTATTGAAAAATTGATATATTTGTTTATTTCGGCTATTGAAATTTTTTATGATCATCTCATCCACTTGTAGGTTGAATATTTTTATGAAATTTGGCGGAAGTGATCTACTCAATAGATCATCTTTACAAATTTTTATCACCCCTCAAATGGGCATCCCTTCTTTTTATTAAAGTGAGGGAATCCTCTTTATTTTATCACCCCTCAAATGGGCATCCATTCTTTTTATTAAAGTGAGGGAATCTACTTTATAGCCTAAGTTTATATATATATATATATATATATTGTATATATGTATATATTTATTGTATATATAGTAGTGGATGTATAATGGTCGGGGATTTGGGGGCGGGACCGCGGGAGATTTAATTGCAGTGTATGTGGGGTGAAACAGGGAGGTGGGTGGGTGTAGGGGTTGGGGTGGGGCACGAGGTGCTGGTGTGGTGGGGATGGGAGGGGTGTTGTCAAGGCACCGTGTATTTTGTGGTCAGGAGGTGGGAAACAAGTTGGGGTGAGCAGGTGTGGGGTTGGGGTGGATGGTTGTAATTGATTGTTAGTTTTTTTAGAATTCAATGAGAATTGAAATTGTAAAACTCTACTCTTCGTATATAATTCAATCCTACAAAATTGATAGTTTTAGAATTCCAAAACCATGAGCCAAATAATAGAATTCTAAAACCATGCTCTAATTCCAAAATCATAGTTTAGAATTGGGGTACATGCCCAATTTGTGTTTTTTTATTTTTTCCCCATTACCACAACAATATTTATAATTTTCTTTATTTTTTATAGCTGCTGCAAGGAAACGACTATTCACTGGTAAGACAAACTATACACCTTTATTTGTTATTAGTTACTTTATCTTTCCTTTTTAGAGTCCTTTTATCCTAATTTAACAGTCACATATTCCCTTCGGAGTCATAATACATATATTAAGTTTTATTCTTGACCATTGACTAGCTCGAAATTATACTCTTTCGAATTATTGGAGAGTGAAAATGTGACTCTTAAAATGGGACCGAGGTAGTATTGTATAGCTCTACAATACACCATGTTAATTTCTTCATTTATAAAAGGAAAGAAATGCAAGCTTTTTAAATATTTCTAATCATGCATGTGCAGTATTAGGTACAATTTTCCTTTGCCCGGTAATTATCACACTCTACCTCATTTACAACTCTTTCAAAAGAAAGAAAGAGGACCAAGTAAAAGTTGAAAGATTTTTGGAGGATTACAAAGCTCTCAAGCCCAGCAGATACTCGTTCGCTGATATTAAAAAGATAACGAACAATTTCAAGGACAAATTAGGAGAGGGTTCTTATGGGATTGTGTTCAAAGGGAATCTTTCGAGCGAAATATTTGTCGCCGTTAAGGTCCTTGAAAGCTCCATGGAAAATGGCAAGGAGTTTATTAACGAAGTTGGAGCGATGGGCCAGATCCACCACGTCAACGTTGTTCGTTTGGTTGGGTTTTGTGCTGATGGAATTAATCGAGCTCTCATTTACGAGTTCTTACCAAACGAGTCCTTAGAAAAGTTCATATTCTCCGAAACTCAAAATAAAACCTCCCTTGGTTGGGAAAAATTACAAGACATTGCATTAGGCATTGCCAGAGGAATCGAGTATCTTCACCAAGGTTGCGATCACCAAATACTTCATTTCGATATTAAGCCTCATAATATCTTGTTGGACGATAATTTTAATCCAAAAATAGCAGATTTTGGGCAAGCCAAATTGTGCCCCAAGGATCAAAGTAAGGTGTCAATGACAGCCGCTAGAGGGACCATGGGTTATATTGCCCCTGAAGTTTTCTCTAGAAATTTTGGGAATGTGTCGTATAAGTCAGACGTATATAGCTTTGGGATGTTACTAATTGAGATGGTTGGTGGGAGGACGAACATTGAGCTAACAGTCCAAAATCCTAGTCAAACATCCTTTCCAGAATTGATTTATGGCCGTTTATGTCAAGGAGAAGAGCTGGGGATCAAAATCGAAGAAGAGGATCACGCTCAAATAGCGAAGAAGCTAACAATTGTGGGGCTTTGTTGTATTCAATGGTCACCGTTAGATTGTCCTCCCATGAAGATTGTGGTTCAAATGCTCGAAGGGAAAGGAGACATGCTCGCCATGCCTCCGAATCCTTTTGCTTCTGTAGGCCGACACGAGAGCTCAAACAAGCCTGCAAGAGCTATTAATAGAGAGTTAGAAGTTATTAGCGAAGTATAATAATTGTGTCTCAATGCAATTTAGAGATCAATCTCTAAAATGGGACATCAAGTGTTTTATCAGTTCTTTTAAATGTGGTATTGTTTGTAGTTTTCATGTAAGACTTTATGTTTGAGAAGAGAGAGTGTTTTGCAACTAGAGAGGGCTTGAGAGGCTTGTAAATTGCTGGTTCTTTAATATGGTTGCCACACTAGTATATAATAGGAGACATACCATTCTTAACTAGGACCATTGATTACTACAAAATGTAAAAAGTAAAAAAAACGTTCATGAACTTTATGTCCTAAACTAATAATCTAGCTTTCACCGAGTGGGTTAGCCTAGTAGTAGAGGCGCCTACTCGGATATAGATCGAAGATCCTTGATTTGCATGAGATTTCGGGCACTTTTTTTATTTAAAAAAATAAGACTCATTTTTACTTCTGCACATTTTAATAATTCTAGGTAAAGAAAAAAGGCTAATTTTGCAATGCTTTGTTCTTAATGATTCTAAATAGCATATGCGGTGTGGATCTAAGATTTTAGTGCCGGGATAAGCAAAATATTTAGTGTGACTGTGAAAATATGACAGCTTGACATTTTTAATAACCGCATCCTTTGGCAAATTAAATTAAGGGCTCGTTTGGTTCGAGCTTTTGAGAATTCCTGAAATCCTAAATTCCATTACATGAGAATTATTTTGTTTGGTTAGAGTTTTAGGTAGGAATTTAGGATTCCTAGGAATCCTAAATTCCCCCATTTTGTCAAAATCTATTCCCTTATACATTGGGAAGAATCTTGGATTCCCAATTTGAGGAATCCTTTTTTTTTTGTCCAAAAACTGTTTTTTTTTCTAGAAAATGAAAAAAAAAATTCCAGAAAATTTTCAAAAATATTTTTTTCCCAGAAAGTGAATTTTTTTTGTCCAGAAAATGAAAAAAATTATTTTTTCCCAAAAAATGAAAAAAAAAAATTCCTAGAAAATTAAAAATATTATTTTTCCCCAGAAAGTGAAAAAAATTATTTTTTCCCCGAAAATTAAAAATATTATTTTTTCCCCAGAAAGTGAAAAAAATTAAATTTTTCCCAGAAAATGAAAAAAAACAATTCCCAGAAAATGAAAAATATTATTTTTCCCCAGAAAATGAAAAAAAAATAAAAAAAAATCCCAGTAAATGAAATAAAATTTCAAAAAATAAAAAAAAAATAATTTGTCGAGTTCATTCCTAAAACTCCAACCAAACGAGCATTAATGAAATTCAATAAAAGATGCCAAAAATAAAGATTTTCTGGCATCTAAAATACCAATTTCATTCTTAAAGTTCGAACCAAACGAGCCCTTAAGGCCCAAACCCAAAAATAAAAATATCTTCATATAAAGTAACGTAAAATTTCATATTTCTTTTACGTGGGATTTAGAAAACACAAGAACATTAGATTACCGTGCTAATTTCAAAAAAGTGCTTTTGAACTTTACAAGGGTAATTTAGTTTATTCGAAATTTATTGCTCTGACATAAAATAATTTTTTGTAATATCAGCAACCTTAAATAATTTACATTTTGACAAACATCGTAACATGTATTTTTCTTGAAGAAATGAGAAAAACGAAGTGAAAGAATTTCATAAAATCAAATGAAATAATAATTCATGCACTGGTCACATTTACATTGGCTTTAAATATTTTGTCTTATATCAACAGTCTGTCGGTTGCATTATTGAGTGGTAAGTGGGCATTAATAAGAATTGACATCTCGGAGAGTAGCTTGGCTGGCATTTGTAGTATTCACGATTGTGATCATAGTAAATAAAATCCCAGAGCTATAACCATCACTAAGACATCCGTTGGTCGAGATTTTAGTTTAAAGGATAAATGTAATATTATATTTTGATAATATGATTATCCTTAAAAGATTAGTAAAAATGGAAAGTATGAGGGAAAAAAAAGATGCTATGAAAATCTTGGTGTAAGTATTGTATTAGATTAAGATATTATGGAAATTCTAGTAAAATAACGAGGATGTAAATGAGTGTGGTTCACAACATGCGCTAATTAAACTGAGTTAATTCAACTCAGTCTGGACTTGGGCTTACTTTGTGTAAAACCATATCTTTTTTTTTAGCGCATCAGGTGCGCACTTTTATAACTCATTTGAATTTCAGTTTTGTAGTTAAATGCAAGTTTTTTTTTAACTAAGAAAATTAGATAATTTGTAAAGAAGTTTACTACTTTCAAAACAAGTCTTTTTTAAGTTTTATAAGAAAACTGAAATCTGTTTTAACACGTTTTTAAAACAAAACTCCCACAGAAAATCATTTCTAGACACGTGGAACTACGACATCTGTTGGCCGATATTTTAGTTTAAAGGATAAATCTAATATTATATTTTGATAATAATTTTGGAATTAAAATAAATTGATAAAGCTAACAATCCAATTTTGCATAGAGCTGATTTATTGACATCTTAAAATAAAAGTTAACATGACCCTCTACTCTCATTAGTTACAACATAAAGTGCATGAATGAATAATGATTGTAGGTCCGTGTTATTTAATAAATTAAGTAATTATAGTGGAAGATCATGTTAAACCTTATTTTAGGAGGTCAACAAATTTGAAGTCCATTTTAAGATAGTAATTTTGTGATACATACTTGGGTCATTTTAACAAGTGCCTTTAGCAGACATATTAACAAACTATTTATAGAAATAACAAAGCTTAAATACACTTTAAAGTTTAAATAAGGAATGAATTCTCACATAGAAAGTTTCTATATAATTTATATTCATAATATGCTTAACATGTACGCTTAGACTACAAGTTAACATTTTTTAAAAAACTGGAAGACAAAAATGTTTGTAGTGTCAATAGCTAATATTCGTAAATAAACGACAAAGCAAAAACAAAAACAATTTGTAAAAATAAATGTTTTGCCTTAATGGATGCCTTTTGATCAGCTAAATTTCTCCTAATTTAATCAGTTTGTTATTTAAAATACGAGTATTCACACAAAGTGCTCATGTTCGAGCCATACTATGATAGAAAATAATTTTTGACGATATCAACAACCTTAAATAATTTACATTTTAATGTTTTAAAGAATCTCTAAAAAACATTGCAACATGTATTTTTCTTGAAGAAATGAGAGAAACGAAGTGAAAGAATTTCATAAAACCAAATGAAATAAGTGAAAGAAGGTACCACAATAATCAGATAACTATGTTTTTACTGTTTGAAAAGTAATGCATGCATTGGTCACATTTACATTGGCTTTAAATATTTTGTCTTACATCAACAGTCTGTCGGTTGCATTATTGGGTAAATTAGGTTATGGCTTGGCTGGCATTTGTACTATTTATGATTGTGACCATAATAAATAAAATCCCAGAGCTATAACCATCACTACGGCATCCGTTGGTCGAAATTTTAGTTTAAAGGATAAATGTAATATTATATTTTGATCAAAAAAAAATAGTATTATTTTACAATATGATTATCCTTTAAAGATTAGTAAAAATGGAAAGTTTGAGGGAAAAAAAAAAGATGCTATGGCAATCTTGGTGCAAGTATTGTATTTGATCAAGATATTATGAAAATTTTGGTGAAATAATGAGGATTTAGATAAGTGTGGTTCATCACACGCGCTAATTAAACTAAACTAAGCCAACTCAACTCAATCTGGACTTGGGCTTGCTTTGCGTAAAACCATAAATTTTTGGACAAAATTTGTTTGGTAAATTTTATTTATTAAAAATAAAATTATTTAGAATTTTCAAAATTTAAATATAATTGACCTAGTCTTCGGTCTATTCAATTGGATAGCTTCCACTCTCTCCATCTCGCAATTTTCTCTCCATCTGTTAATCGCATGTTGGAAATTTTTGTTTCTTTAAATAATTTTCTTCTGTAGCCTTCATGACATACACAAGGACTAGAAATTTTTTATTTCCATCTGTTAGGCGGCCGAAGTGGAGCTGTTTAAGCCGAAAGGACTCTGTCCTAGACTCGGTAAGTCTGGCTTACAACCATGATGCACCAAGAAATTAGTATAATTTATTATGGTAACTTATAATTTAAAAAACATATATTATTACTAATATTTATATTTCTATTAGTTTCCCAAATGGTAGAAACGAATTTGAGAAAATTGATAAAATTAAAGAAATTAAATATTATGAAGACACCTAAATTGGTCAATACTTATGGATGCATAACTTTTTACTTGGAATTCTAAATAATGTGATTCTTGAGAATTTTGAGAGCTAAAACTTGCAGTTTAGTATTTTTTCAAATTCATCCGTTTAGAGATCCGAAATTGTGATGTAAAATTCAGCAATTTAATGTGGCAAAAATTCAATAAAATACACTCAAATAAATGGGCCTAAAGCCATTTAAAACTCAGCTAAATAAGAAAAGCCTAGCCCAACAGCAAGTTAATCTATAACGGGCCAGCCTCCATTCAATTAAATGGGCTCAAGTCTTGCAATTACTTGAAGGAGCCCTAAAGAATCATCATCTTAAATATAAAATGAGGCAATTCAGCCGTGCACAACAACAACAACAACCGTGCCGAGCACTATTCAACTCCTCTCTTTCTTTATTTTTCTTTTATTTCTTTTTTACTTTGAAGACTAGAAGATTAGAGATTTGTTTTAATTAATTAATTTCATGCTAATTAAGTTTACTTTAATTTTATTATTTTATGTTTATTTAATTTATTATATGGTAGCGTAAATTTGTGTTAGGCTCAGGATCAGTTTATTTAATTGAATATATTCCATGCGTTCATACTAATTGACTTTATCAATTTAATACTTTAACGTTAAATACAATTCTTTTTATTAGATGCCTATTTTAATCGATAAAAATAAAGTTTGATTTTCATTATTTTTTGTTGGATTCACCTTATGATTTGTTAAGAGCGGATATAAGGTGTGTTTTGACAGATATAGTGAGTGTTTTGATTTTATAAATAAGTTTGGTTGTGGAAGAATTATAATTGAATTTTATAAATAAGTTTGGTTGTGAAAGAATTATAATTGGATTTTATAAATTAATTAAACTTAAATGATTTTATTTTTCGCATTTAATAAAGTCGAGAGACCAAATTAGTGCAAGATACAAGTAGAGTTTACACGCATTAATACCTAGGAAGATGATATTGAATATATGACTCCGAAATCCTAGTCAATTAATTCATTAATTTTATTATCTTGCTTAATATTATTTAGTTATTTAATTTACTTGCATTACTTTGTTATATTTAAATTGCTTTATTTTATTAGTTTGATTCCCATAATAGCTAAATTAGGAATGTAGTGTAAGATTAACAAGATAATTTTAAAACATATTGTTTGAATCTTTGTGGGATCGACCTCGCTTACATGCTATTTTATATATTGATTCATGCACTTACGAGAATCAAAATTTATCAAAACAAACCATCTATTAAAGAATGGGGGGATGAGGCAAGACAAAATGTTTGCTCATTCAAAGGGGCCCTAGACGAGAGGACCAGGGAAAAGGACTAATCTTTGGCTGAGCAGGAGTTTAAAGTTGGCTGAGCAGGAATTTAAAGATGCTAAGCAGAAGCTTCAAGCTTCTACTAATTTGTGGGAGAGGTTGTGTCTATGTTAACCTTTAGGTTTTCCGGTGGTGGGTTATGGGACAGGTTTTGTCAGATTGCTCGAAGAAGATGGATAATTATATTATTTTATCATTAATCAACATTTTTATTTTATTCTGTTAATGTTAATAAAATATTTGTTGATTTGGTAGTGACTTGAATCTCTTGGCCAATAAGAAAATAGAGTTATAACAACCCTAATTTACATAAGGTCAACAAATTTGAACAAGCGTCATAGTTGTTAAAAAAACAAGTAAAGGATTAGCAAATATTATAAGATTATTATCCGTGAACATAGGCATAAATATAACATATTTTAGTAAATTGTGCTCCCAATTCTTCATTTTTCAATTGTAATTAAGACCATGTGTATTATTTTTTATGTATGGGGTGCAAATACAAATAGAAACTAAAATATTGCATAATTAAGACACTTTGGTTATGAAAATAGTATCAAATCCACTAATGGTGAGGTGGAAACACAAAGAAATTAAAAGGACAATGCTACTACCTAAAAGGAAAAACAATTCAAAAGTACAACTCAAAAGTAACTTTCAACAAATCACTGTTATTCATCACTATGTCTTCCACTCTTTAGTGCTAATTTTCATTGGGTTGTATATCATTTCTCAAATTAAAATGCAGAGTGCAAACGCTAAAATATGAGAAATGCCATGTAATCCAAAAAGTATACCAAAAGTTGTAACCTAAATGAATATTAACTAAAACCGATAAGTGATATTAATTAGTTGAAAATCAATTTTAAATTGTCTTTTTGGATTATCTTATTTTTAGTACTTTTTACAAGAATACAACGCCACCACCAAACTAATATGTATGTGTTCTAAAGAGTATAGGGCCTATTGATAATTAATAATATTTCTAAAAAAGGGCCCATAAACTAAAGGGAGAAAAAAATTAAGGAAACTTAAGTCATTACTCTTAATGAAAAATTGTTGTATAATAAGCTAGTATCTCTACGGACTATGGTTATGATTATTGGCTAGGAAGGGGAGAAAAAAATAGTCCCCAAAATTATTGTCCGCGTGAATTGTTTTTTGGGCGGACATAGTTGTACGTTTTATCGTTTTCTTTTATAAAACGACCAGGTAATGCAGTTTAATTATTGTAGGTCCGTTGATTTTCTCTATGGACTATTGTTATGATTAGGAAGGGGAGAAAAAATCATCAGCAAAGTCATTATCGACATGAATTAGTTTTTGGGGTAGGCATAGCTGTACATTTTATCATTTTTTATTTGTAAAAAGACTAGATAATGCAGTTCAAATATTGTAGGTCCATTGATTTAAAAGTAGAGTCAAGTCTATTAAAAGCAAAAAGTAGAGTCAAGTAAACCAAAAATTACGACATAGAGCCCTGCTGCAAGGCAACGAAAGGTCATAATCTGATATTCTAGTCGGTGATTTAGTTATTGTTTAGACAAGATAATTTTTTGTTTGCTATTCTAGGATGGATTGTCTTATTTAGTCCAATTTCTATCTTTAATTTTATTTTATTTAGTAATATTTGGTTTAGTCCCTTTTGTGCTTTCTTGTAAATAATCATATTTTAGTATTGTAAATCCACATTTTTTTTAATATTTCTATGTAGGTATGCGTTTAAAACTTAAATTTTCTTTAAAAATATAAAAAATGAAAGAGGAAATACAAGCAAGTTGACCTTGATTTTAATGTCACTCACACCAAAGTGGGTTCGTGCAATGTAACTAGCACTATTACAACTATTTTTCAAAAAATAAAAGGGGACAAATTTTACTTCCATATATAAATTTATTTTTATAGTAAGTAATTTTGATATTAAAATAAATTAATAAAACTAACAATCCAACTTTGCATAGAGCTGATTTATTGACCCCTTAAAATGAGGTTAACATGGCCCTCTACTCTCATTAGTTACGGTGATAAGTACATGATGAATAATGGTTGCATGTCCGTATTATACATTAAGTAATTATAGTAGAATATCATGTTAAACCTTATTTTAGGAGGTCAACAAATTTGAAGTCACTTTTGAGATCATAATTTTGTGATATTTACTTGGGTCATGTTAATGAGTGCCTTTAGCAGACATAAAGAACAAAAGATTAAATACATGTTAAATAAGGCATGAATTCTCACATAGAAAGTTATTATTTATATTCATAATATACTTAACATGTATTTTTAGCTAAAAGTTCATATTTTTCAAAAAACTGGAATACAAAAATATTTGTAATACGTGTCAATGGCAAATATCCTTAAATAAACAACAAAGCAAGAAAAATCAATTTGTAAAAATAAATGTTTTCCCTTAATGGATGCATGCCTTTTGATCAGCCAAATTCCTTCTAATTTAGATACGCTTTTTATGCAAATTTGGGCTTAAACTCAAGCGATTTAAAGTACGAGTATTCACACAAACTGCTCATGTTTGAGCCCTTCTCCCAAAACTCGGGATTTGATAGAGGAGTTTACTCGGGATTTCAACTTAAATACAAGTATTCACACAAGGTGCTTATTTCTCAAGCTTGCTCTCTCAGGTACAAGTTCCTCTATAATCATTTACAACAAATTCTTGTTGCAATAGACATAAAGGAGAAAACATGGAACCTAAAGGTAAAGAATTCAAAAATGACAATTTATAATACAAATCATACAAATTTAAATATTGAGAGGACCATCATCTTTAAGGATCATATGGCTAAAAATAGTTTAAAGAGATCCAATGGTGAACTTATTATTTCTGTCCGTTTTACATCTAAATAGTCGTCTCTTTCTCCGAGAGGACAACTCCCCCTTTCTCATTAGAGCATTATAAATCTTCATAATCTTGAATTAGTTTTGTGTCGTCAAGTGTCGGTCTACTCACTTCTTCTCTAATCTGTGATGTTGTACAAATACCTTCACACCCTAAAGGAAAGAGGACAAAAATTCTCACAAATGAAGAGAAAGAAAAAAAAAATCGGACATATCTAATTTTATTCTATTTTTGTAATGTTAATAAAATATTTGTTGATTTGGCAGTGACTCGAATCTTTTGGCCAATAAGAAAATAGGGTTATTAGAACCCTAGTTTATATAAGGTCAACAAATTTGAACCTTGGGTCATAGTTGTTAAAAAAATGTAAGAGATTAACAAATATTATAAGATTATTATCCATGAACATTTGCATAAATATAACATATTTCAGTAAAGAGTGCTTGCAATCCTTTGTTTTTCGATTGCAATTAAGAATTTATGTATTACTTTTGATGTAAGGGGTGCAAACAAAAGTAAAAACTAAAAGATTACATTAGAAGCCGTAAGGGCTCGTTTGGTTCGAGCTTTTCTAAAATCCTAAATTCCATTCCATTAGGAGTTTGTTGTTTGGTTGGAGTTTTAGATAGGAATTTAGGATTCCTAGGAAACATAAATTTCCCTATTTTGCCAAATTTCATTCCCTTATAAATTGGGAGGAATTCTTAACTTTCCCTTTTGGAGGAATCTTCTTTTTTTTTCCCAGAAAATGAAAAAAAAAATTCACTAGAAAATGATTTTTTTCCCAGAAAAAGAAAAAAACTATATTTTTTTCCAGAAAATGAAAATATTATTTTTTCCAAAAAATTTTAAAAATTATTTTTTTTCCCAGAAAATTAAATTTTTTTTTTTTTTTGCCGATTTCATTCCTAAAGCTCCAACCAAACGAATACTAATGGATTGGAATAAAGGATGCCAGGAATAAAGTTTCCTGGCATCGAATGCCAATTTCATTCCTAAAACTTGAACTAAACGAGCCATAAGGGTAATTTGGTTAAGAAAATAGTATCTTACAATCCACTAATGCCTAGGTGGAAACTCAAAGAAATTAAAAGAATAATGCTACTGAGCCTCAAAAGGAAAAAAAAAAATCCAAAAGATAACCCAAAAGTAACTTTCAACCAATTACCCTCATTCATCATTCTATCTTCTAATCTTTAGTACAAATGTTCATTGGGCTATATAGCATTTCTCAAATTAAAATGCAGAGTGCAAACTCCAATTTGGAATTAATGTTTGAGAAATAGTATATATATAATCCAAAAAGTATATCAAAAGTTATAACCCAAATAAATATCAACCGAAAGTTATAAACCATATTAATTAGTTAAAAATTTCTTTTAAATTGTGTTTTTGTATTTTTTTTTAATACTTTTTACTGGAATACATAGAATATGACTGTGCAGGCTGTGCAGAGACACAAGGCCCACTACCAAACTACTATGTATGTATGTGTTGTAAAGAGTATAGGGCCCATTTATAATTAATAATATTACTAAAAAGAGCGCCCATAAAGAAAATAAAAAATTGGCCCAGAAACTTAAGTTTGAAATCAAGCTCACAAAATCGGTTTTTGTTTTTCCGGAGCAAATTTTACATGGGAAAAAAACGTATCTACTTTTGTTATCGCTAGTCAAGTATTTTTCTTTCTTTTTTTTCTTTTGTTTTTTTTTTGTACAAAACTTTTTAAGTCTCACTCTCTTTAATAACAAATACTCAATATTTTTTTTCTTGAGTATCCGAGCATATTGCTTAAAACAAATTAAAAAATAATGATATTAATACTCCATATAAGTATTTTAACATTTTAAAAAGTGTATTTAATGTATAAAAGGTATCCCAAAAGATTCATATAAAGTATCATTAAAAATAATTTAAGAGTATTAGAGTAATATGTGAAATGATAATATCATTACGGAAAAAAATATCACGCATTTAGTTAATGCATTTTCTCTTTTAGATTAGTCTTATACTAAAAATATATATCTTTTTCTCTTACTAGTGTTCAATCTAACGCATACAATTGATCTATTATTTTAGGTGGAGAATTAACTCAAGATTACGAAGATCTATTCTTGCTAGTATGTGCATTTATTTATTTATTTATTTTTTGTTTGTCGTTCAATGTTGATGATGGCTCCATTTATACGTGCTTTTTGTGGTTGTCGTCTATATTTTGGGATGTGCCTTATAGGTTATTATCTTTTATATCCCCACGTTTTTCAAGATTTTTCATTGTATTATTAGACCATTGATGTGGTCTCTAGATCTTTACAATATATGTAAACTTTTAAGGTAACCCTTCATTCTTGTTGTAATGTTTCTTATTTCGAAAAAAATTAATACATACGATTCATCATACACAAAAATCTCAAAATATAATATTTCTCAAATATATGTGTGCGTTAGTATGTCAACTAGGTATTGCCCGTGCCTCCATCACGGTGAAATAAAAAAATATTAAATACAAATAAAGGGAAGCCATATTCGAATTGTACATGTCAACTTTGCTAAATTTATATAATAAACTATCATAGATAAGAATGGCATTAGGTGGGCTTACGGGATTTTTTTTGCCAAATTTTGAATCGTAAGTGAAAAAGCATATTAATTTGAGTATAAAATGGTCAGCTTGAGTGATAAAATTGTAAACAACGCTACGGGAGGTTAACAAAACTCACATACATAAAAGGAGGGGGGATAAAAATTGAACAAAATAATATTATATAGGGATATAAAAAAAGTATAAAACTCACATGCATGCATGGAAGCTTTTTCATTTACGATTCAAAATTTGGCAAAAAAAATTCCGTAAGCCCCACCTAATGCCATTCTTATATATGATAGTTTATTATGTAAATTTAGCAAAGTTGACTATAAAATGGATATTCAACACACATAAAGGGAAAAATCCAAAAGTATATGCACTATTCTTAACCTAGGCTGCCACTAAAACAAAAATAATTATCGGATCCTCAACTAAATATACATATCATAAAATAAAGCTGCGATCTCCAACTGAATGAGTTAATAATTGCTAATAAAAAATGAGCACCCATATATACATTATTCAAATGAGATACATAAACCCATATATATACCTTCTTCAAAAAATAAAATAAAAAATAAACCACAAATTATTACATTCTTCAAAAAGAGTAAATAACAAAAAGAGTAGAAAAATTTAAGTATTTTGATGGGTGTTTAGGTATGAAAATCTTAAGAAAGAGAGAATATATATATATATATATAAAGAGAGAAAGAGTGTTATTGTATTTAAAAAAAATTGTGAGGGAAAAAAGTGAGAAAATTTTGAAATTTGAATCTCAAATTTCAAATTGTATATTTTTATTATTATATTAAGGTGAAAAAAAAATAAAAAAGTATTATGTAATTGGGTAATTTGATATCTTAAAAACACATCTAAAGGTTTTTAAGATATCAAATTATAATAGTTTTAAGAGTAATGTGAAAATTTTATAATAAGAATAAGAAAAGTGGATTATAATAGTTTTATATAATTTTTGTCTTACACGTAACTTTATATCTAAAATCTTAAATATACAAACTTTAATTGGTAAATTTTAAATATACAAACTCTTACATGGTACTTTGTTTTAAATTTAATGTATTTTGAATTTCATAAAAATAGATAGAGAAAAAATATAAGAGATTAAAATTGGTGAAATAAGAGAGAGATAAAAAGTTGTTGACTTTATTGATTTGATGGGTTGAAAACACATCTAATAGTCCAAATTTTTTCTTCATTTTTACAAATTAATGTAGACCATTGATTAGATAATTTTGTGATGTGATAGTTCTTTCCCTTATAATATAGATGTGTGTGTATATATGTTTATACAGAAGAAGTGAATAAATATCTTTATGTATAATTTTATATATAATTGTATATGTGTATATATGTCAAAACAAATTCTCCTGTTAATATATTATTTGAACATTGAGACATTTTCAAAGGCCCTTTAAAATTGAGGACCGGCTCTAGAATATGTTTAGGGGACACGATGACGTGTCTTCAATATACTGATTTTTTTTAATTTCTCATTTCATAATAGCAATTTGACAATATGATCGACACCCATAGTTAAGACACTCTCAGAGATTAGAAAAAGGGGCTTTTAGTTCTTAACCCTACGAATTTAAATTTTTTTCCTTTTAACCCACACCATATGGGAACTTAGTCATGTTAGAGTGATATACTGAAATCCATAATTTTCTTGTTGGTTTGGATATGTTATAAACTTGGTTTTGCTATTTTAATGAGAATCTTTATGGGCAATGGTTGCATTATATTATTTATTTAAATATTGTGCATGTGTGTCTTTTATTCCATATAGTAGATGATTTGGTGCGTAGAGTATAGCTTACACACAGAAGATCATATCATTGGTTCTTGTGGAATATAAGTTTAATGGTTCACAATCTTAGATGGAATTGACACCCATCGGTAGGATTGTAGCACAAGTTTTAGTAGTTTATCTTGACTATAGAAAACGGTATAATTTTAACTCGTTGTGCTAGTACACTTTCTGTGTATTGAATAGGACCAATTTGGGTTAATTGTTTTTATACTGACTATATAAAACAATTTAAAATATCATGGTTATTATGATTACTTATGCTCTTAATCTTGAAATAATTAATAGACATATATATGTAGTGTTTGTTGTTTTGACTCATTAAGAGTGAGATTCATTTATGAATCAATAATCTTCGTGAATTGGATGACGATACTATATGTATGATGAATATTAATTATTGACGGAATCCACGTCCCGGTATAGGGATTGATGGCAGCCCCTTGAGAAGCTTATAAGTTTTGATAATGTCAAACCCTGCAGGTGGATTATGTTAATCCGACATGTCAAGTAAGTTCAGTGGTATGCTCAAGGATTAAGAAGTCATTTAAATGTAATTGTCAGTAATTTAATTTAAATGACGGTTATCTGTAATCTTAACGTGGAGAGAATAATAAGGAGCTCGAAATATAATTTTGAGATAAGGACGGGAGTGCAATTATAATTCTTTAGTGGTGTGAATTATAATTTATGGAAGGAACTAATTTATAGTGGAATTAGGATTCCAACTTTCCATAGGAAGCCCAGACACTTATTTCTCCTTAAGGTCCCTATCGTAGCCTTATATATACGCCGGCCTTGTCTCTTCTCAAGATAACAATAATTCTTATGAGTTAGGGTTTTTTCTATTGAGCGAGGAGAAAATTTTGGTGATACCGTAGTCCACACTTGGTACAAGATTTGATGGCGAAAGGAATACGATAGAAGATCTTTAGGTTTTTCGGCACAGCAATCGTAAATTAATCGTAACTTTTGATTGCACCGTTGGATCGGGCTGATTTTTGGATATGTGGTTCGGAACGCAAAGTTACTACTATGGCCCAAAAAATCAGGACGATCAGAAGTCGTTTCGGTGGCAAAAAAAATTAATTTTTGCAGCCCAGCGAGAATAATTTTTTTTTTGACCAAATCGCAATCTGATGCTTTCAAACCCTAGTCTCCTCATATGGATCCTCTACATGATCCACAAAGGTGAAATCCCTTTTTTCTGATAGGATTTTAGCAAAAGTTTTTTGTTCAATCTATACGCAATGTCAAACGATCCTGTATTTATGTCTCCATCAATTGGTATCAAAGCGATTGATTTTCTTTGATACTGCCTACGGATTGAACTAGCCATGTTGTCAAGTTAAATCTATTCATACATG